>APFE031040857.1:96831-180360 GCA_000404065.3 Pinus taeda
ATTTTATTTTCTTTGACATGATTGATCCAAAATATAGGCTTAATATTGTACAACCAATTAAGTTTTTTAATTTAGATAATTTATTAAACACAACACAATGTGATCAAATTTAAGAGAGAGTTGGGGAGGGGGGAGAGAGAGGGAGGGAGATAGTGAAAAATATGGAAGGCACATAGATAAAGAAAGAGAGAGTGATGGGAGGGAGAGAGAGTGAGGTGGGAGAGAGGGAGTGAGAGGAAGGAAGAATGAGGAGAGAGAGAGAGAGAGAGATGGAGTTGGCATGGGAAAGACAGGGAGGAAAGAAAAAAGGCATAGAGGAGGAGAGATAAAGGAGTGATAATGGAGATATTGAGAGAGAGTGAGGGAGAGAGGAGAGGAGAGAAGAGAAAGAATAGGAGAGGATAGAGATAGGGAGAAAAGGGGAAGGAAGAGGTATGGAGACATAGAGATGGAGAAGGACAGGGAGGGGGAAGATAGTGATAAAGTTGGATGAGAGAGAGAGAGAGAGAGAGAGAGAGAGAGAGATATTTTGGGGGGGTGATATAGGGACTTGGGACATAAGGGATAGGGAGGAAGGATCATATAGACGAGGAGAGAGAGATGGAATTGGATGGGGCAGGAGAGTGAGGGAACAAGAAAAACATATAGGGATAAAGGTGGAGAGAGAGAGGGGGTGACAAGGGAGGCATGGAGAGATATTGGGGGACAGAGGAGAGTGGGAGGGAATAGAGAGAAAGATATAGATAGAGAGGGAGAGAACGGGAAGAGATAGATAGAGAGAGAAGGGGAAGAGATGGGGAGAGAGTGTGTGTATGTTTAGGGGGCGAGATATAGAGAGGGAATAATAAAGAGACACAAATATAAATATAGATATTATATAATATTATATAACTAACATAGATCCATATTAACCCTATAACTATCAAGTCCCAAGAGGGATCCAATCTCTTATGCTGCAAATATTTCGTCAAGTTTTGCACTAGAAAAGAAGTTTGCACCTTGAGAGATTGGATCCCTCTCGATGCTTAAGAGATCTGGGGTTAAGATGGATCTAGGTTAGTTAATATGAAATTAAAGTAGTTTTTATTTGATATTATAGTCCTAAAAGAAAAGATTTCTCTTCGAATTAATTTCAAAATGGAACTAGATCCAATGAGATTCGATAAATATATTTTTAAAAAATATGTAAACTAATATTTTATTATTAAAAAGTGTATTTCTAAAATTACAAATGATTGGAGATAAATAATGCAAAGTTGGCTCACCTATACACCATGTGAGGACGAAGAGGTGTTCAAGGAAGGATAACCTTCCAGCCAATCTTTAGCAATTTTTCAATCCCCTATCACTTGTAAGTTTAGATTGCTTGACACAAATAAGTTATTAACATAAAAAATGTATTCATATTATTATAGTACTTGTTAGGTAGTTGTACTTGTCTTCTTAGACTAAATTACTCATTCATGTTAGTCATTTTTAGTTGTATTACTTATTAGCTAGTCACATAATTTAACCCCCGACTAAGTTAGTGATTTATGTCAGTTATTTTTATTTGTCACTTAAGATTTCTCATTTTTTGTACTATTTCACCCAGAAACGCTGTGGTGACTAACTTTCTTAGTCACATAGTCACTAACTTCTCATTTTCTACTAGTGATTGATGGAAGGGTTCTTATTTACTTTTAGCTTCGAGGACGGGTTTGCAAACATCAATGGAGCACTTCAAGAAATTAAAGTGGTTATCTTCAGGACACCAAAGGAACCTATGGAAGGTACCCAACCAGATTGGAACACTCGTCTATGTCATGCATTGTAATTATATAATGTGACAACAGAAGAGGACGAAGAAGACCCGATAAATATCAATATTATAGATACAAAAGGGAATCGTGAACTAAAAGGACCACAAGTCGAGAACCCAAACATCTCTGCACCTTTAAAAACAAGACAAGTAAGCAATGGTGCTGAAGAAGAACTAAAGTTCACGAAGATTGGAGATTATTGGGATAAAATTATAATAGAAAAAGTTGTTGAATTACTTAGTGAATACTAGGATCTCTTCCCCACTAAGGTTTTAGATTTAAAGGGAATAATTGGCAACTTGGGCATTATGAGGATCACATTGAAGCGAGACGTGAAGCCTGTCAAATGAAGGCCTTATCACCTTAACCCAAAGTATAAGCAAAAGGTTTGCCAAGAGCTAGATAAAATGATGGAGGCAAGCATTATAGAACATTTTGAAGAGTCTAATTGGGTGAGCTCGATGGTAGTCCAAGAGAAGAAACAAAAGGGAAAAATACATATCTGTGTAGATCTACGCAAGCTTAATGATGCATTTTTTCATGATCCATTTCCAACATCGTTTACAGATGAAGTATTAGACAATGTCAGAGGAAAGGAGGCCTATTCCTTTACTAATGGATTTTCTGGTTATAATTAACTTAAGATTTCTCTAAAGGATAGAAGAAAAACCACCTTCACGAGAGAATGGGGGTTCTTTCAGTACACTATTATGTCATTTGGATTGAATAACGCACCTAGAATATATTCCCACGTAGTCATAGCAGCTTTCAAAGAATTCATTCATAAGTTTCTTGAAATATACTTTGATGACTGGACGGTGTTTGGCTTGTTGAAGTGCTATGTTGCAAGTCTACACCTTATGTTGGATGCATGTTGAAGATACTAGATAACATTGAATTTGAAAAAATGTATATTATATTTTCCTTTTGGGATCTTGTTGGGTCATGTTGTGTGTAAGCAAAGCTTCATAGTGGAGCCTGTAAACATTGTGGTAATTGTGAACTTGGAGGCCCCTAGGAACTTGAAGTAGCTACGAACATCACTAGGACACATGGGATACTATATAAAATTCATTAAATATTATGGTCAAATTACCGTGCCCATGGAAAAATTTCTAAAGAAGGATGCGACATTCTACTAGGATGGAGAATGTCAACGTTGCTTGGATGTGTTAAAGGAAAAGATGGTGACTATGCCAATCCTGGAATTTCCTGATTAGAAAAAGGAGTTTCATGTACATGTGGATGCTTCTTGCATTGCGTTGGGTGAGTACTAATACAAGCAAACGAATGAGGACTAGACCCTCTTATAGCCTTCATAAGTAGGAAGTTATCAAAGGCCGAGAAAAATATGTAACAACAGAACACAAGGGGTTGACCATGGTCTATGTGCTACAAAAATTTAGGCATTATCTATTAGGAGGACATTTCAAGAAGTATATACATCATTTTTCCTTAAAGTACCTGGTCAAGAAGCCTATGTTGGGGAGGGATATTTGCAGGTGGTTGTTATTATTTCAGGAGTACAATTTTGATGTAATTGTCAAGTTGAGAAGGTTGAATGTTGGACCTGACCATTTGTCGATAATTGAAACAGGTGAAGAACCTAGTAATTTGGAGGAACGATTGCCTGATGCACAACTCTTTGCGGTGCATATAGCTAATGACCATTTTTTTGACATTATTCACTTAATAACTATAGGGATGGCACCTGAAGGATACACAAATCTACATAGAAAAGAAATAGTAGTTTGGGTAGCCGATTTTTTAGTCATTGTGGGGTATTTTCACAAAATGGAGGTAGATGAAATACTACAAAGATATGCGCCATAGTTTGAGCATGATAGTATTCTCACTGAAGTTAATGGGGGAGTTGTGGAAGGCCATTATGCAGGAAAAGTAACCGTGCAAAATATTTTACGTGTAGGACTATGGTGGCCAACATTGCACAAGGACTTCAAATCATAGTGTAAGGCATGCAACACATGTCAAAGGACCAACAAACCATCTTGAAGGGAATAAATGTTGCTATATCCTCAAGTCTCTTTACAAGAATTTGAGAAATGGATGATCGACTTTATTGGGCCAATTCAACCACCTAGAAAGAAAACAAGTGCTCACTACATTATCAATGAAATGGAGTATTTGACCTGATGGGCGGAAGCACAACTAGTTAAGGATTGTATCAAAGAAATGACAACTAATGTCTTCTTTGAACATGCCTTAACATGGTTCGGATGCACAAAAATCTTAATGAGTGATAGGTGTATGCAGTTTCTAAATGAAACGATTAACGCATTGATAATGAATTCCAGGTGTACCACTAGAAGAGGACACCATACCACCCACAAGAAAATGGGATGGTCGAAGCTTTTAACAAAATTTTGGAGAATGCATTGAGAAATATCTACAACTTATAGAAAAACTATTAGGATCTGAATCATGTAGCAAAGGAATTTGACAAGGAAAACATCGTTTAGATTAGTCTATGGGATTGAAGAGGTAATGCCTATGTAGTATATTGCGCCTAATTTGCACATAACAACTTTGATAGATATGGAAGATTGTTAGGTGTTGGAGGAATAACTCACACAACTAATGGAGTTGAGGAAGATTGTTTTCTAGCACGATTCCACCAACAATGGTATAAGGAACACAAAAAAGCATGGCATGATGATCATATAAAAATTCGCACATTCAAGGTAAATGATATTTTTTTGTTATATGATAGTTATTTCACTAATGTTTTGTGTAAATTCTAGATGCATTTGTTAGGACCATATATTGTCAAGGAATTTACAGACGATGGCACAGTTCAGCTCACGAAGTTGAATGGGGAGCCATTCCTCGGAACATTGAATGGGAGAATACTGAAGCTATATATGAGTGATCCCTTGCAATGACTATATGTTAGTAGGATAGTCTTAATGCTCAAAGTAGCTACGAACTACACTGTCTAATTTGGAGGACAAGACACAAGCAAATTGCATGAAAGTTGATGAGGGTGTACCAGATGAATTTGTGCTCTGGATGCGACACCATAGAGCAGGGCGTTGTGTATCCCAATTAGAAAATGGCTGTTGCACTTACTGTTCAGGACTTGATGGCTAAAAGGTAGTTCGGAGGAGCAGGGAAGCGAAAATTAAGGGGAGAATCTTTGAAGATCAACCACCAAAGAAACACTTATTATCAATATTTGGGGGTAACATTCGGGTTTCAATTCAAGCCCCCCTATAAATTACACATGCTAGTCCAATAGATAAAACATTGCATTCTAAGAGTTGCTTGTGCATTTTGTTGTCTGGCATTTATGAATCAAGCGTTCTGGGAAGAATTTGTGATGCACCCCTCATTTTCCAACTATTCTGTAGTAGCTTGAGAATGTTTCATTGAGAAGATGATTGGTACAAACCTTATTGAAGGCCTAAGTTTAGAGGTGGTCGTGTCTTACTTGATAGGCCTCAAGGTCACTAGTATGGAAGCCATGCTCATTGTGCCTACGACGCCAAGGTCGCCTAGGCCAAAACAAGCAGTGAGAAAAGAAAAGAATCTCGCCATGAAAGAAAATCAATCAACCATGAAATAAAAATAGAATAATTCGGTGTTGGTATGAATTTCACTAAGGAAGCATACATAGACACAACTGAAGCAGAAATGGACAAGCAACCATAAAAAGTGTTGGACTTAGATGAAGAGGAGTACAAAGGTGTTGAAGAAGTCGATGCTAAGGGGGTTGATCCTATCTCTATGTTACCTAAGTACATCCCTTCATGGAAGGGAAAAGCTAAAGCAACCAAGTATCTCGATTCAGGAAAATTTGGAGTGTCAACTCCCTACTATCGGAGCAGGTCACATTTGAAGGACCTAAGCTCGCGCACTTCCCACTATTTAAAATAGATGACAGGTACCTCACAGATCATTAAACATTTCCGCATCTAGTTACACATATCTATATGACGAAGATATACTATGATGAAACAAGAGTTACATAGTTAGAACCCATTAGGTGGGTCCACGACATTGAGTAGTCGAGGTTGCTGAAAGTGCTTTTAGTGCCGTATTATCACCACTCATCTGTCAATATGATTTGTGTACTCCATTTCCTCATGCTAGTGCATGATTGGATTTTGTGGTTGCAGCAGCCTATTCTAATAACATCTATGTTGATTCAAAAGATAACAAACTACCCCTATAAAGGAGCAGACCCTAGCAAGGAGTTTGGAAGGAAAACCAAGGAAAAGGAGCTTGCTGATAAGTTGAACAAGGAGTATGGTCTTGTGAAAAGGTCACAAGGATACCCTATCATGTCGATTCAAGACCAGGCATTCCAATTCACTGTCCAGATCCTCATGGTAAATATTATGAGGAAGTGCCATATGGATTAAGTTCTAACACTGGTAGTGTCACTTACTACATAGACTGTGAAGGGCATGTAGTATAATTAGTCCAAGTATCTCCACCAGGAGTTCCTCACGAATTGCCAAGAAGCCCAAGAAGAAAGTAGGCCATTTCATTATGCTTGGCTTCTCATGTCCATTGTATTAGTTGTGTGGAGGTTTCCAGAGGAGAACTAATTTCCTCCGCACAAAAATGATTTGATGGAGCCAACACGGTTCACCTTGCTTTGGTCTATGAAGGATGTGCATTGGATCAATGAAATGAACATTTTATGGGTCTTAATGGAGATGGACCTTTGGATCGAGATCAATCACTAGCCAAGGTTGTCCCCAACCTTTTTAAGGAAATTAACAACCTATGTGTAGTTCAAGCTGATTTCACAATTTCTCAATCCGAGCATGAAAGGACCTAGAAGGAACTTGGCATGTCTTCCCTTATTTAGTGTCTGAGACAGATGTGCAGGAAGGTCTAGGGTATTGGCTATTAGAGTGGCATGAACCTACAATGCTGATGTGGGAACCAGTAAAGGCACAGAAGGCTCTTCTACATAGAAACGAAATGACGGTGCTGAGAAAGCCGCGCACAACTTGGATGAACAAAAGAAAAAGAAGGCTACTAAGGCAGCTCCAGAGAAGACACATCTCGAGGAAGAAAACACTAATATAGAGCAGGAAGACAAAGAATGGAAGGATACTCAGGAGAGTGAGAAGTTTCCTTCACTCGATACTGATGAGCAAGAGATGTCAAAGCAAGTATGAGGAGGTGGTGAAGAGAAGAGAACTCTTTTATTCCTGAAGAAGTGCGGATAGCAATAGACAAGAAGACAATGAAAGTAGCACAACTTTTGATAAGCAGACACATATCCTATGGTACTAACAGAAGGTGATCTCGATGATATTGCAACAATTTGAGCAGCAATACATGTAGACATTGGGGAGCATCTAGAAGGATCTGCATGAGTTGCATATCCAATTGAATGGGATTCAAGTGGGTGTTAGATAGGTGAGTGGAAAACAAGCAAGCCTGACACAGGGAAGTGGTTAGCACCAGAGCTTGAATGAACTCTAGATCTCAAAGTCATTTCTCTTCCAAAGGGGTTAGTCTGTGCTAAATTAGATGAGGATCATGTTGTGCTCAACACAGTGAAGGATATGGGACTGAACCTTGTTGTGCTGCAACTCTAGACCCTTCTTGTGCTGCATCAGGGGGTCCCATATGAGTCAAAGATCAGAGAACAATGCATGCTCATTATCGTCAGTGAATTTAAAGTCAACAATGAGCAACTTTTCACATACAAAACTCAAGCGCTCAGGGAACAGGGGGAATGAAAAATGAGTCACAAGATATTAGGTTAAGAAGTTGAAATCATCTACAGAAAAGGGAAGAAAAATGTTGTTGCATAGGCACTCTCAAGAAAGGATGAGAATGTGGAATAATTGTGTTGTGTCATTTTATTATCTAGCCTGAATGGATAAATGAAGCAAGGGATGAAAGGAAGGGTGATGAATAGGTGTGGGCAATCATTGAGAAGTTGTCGCAAGATCTGAGTACATCTCATACATTTATCTAGAAAAATGATTTATTATGGTACAAAGATTGTTTATATCCTTCTAAGAATTCCCAACTCAAATAAAATATTGATTTGGAATTGCAAACCTCTTTTGGAATTAGGATGGCCTTAAATATGATATTTAGAAGTTTGTGGCAAAATGTTTGGTTATCCATGAAAATAAAGTTGAGATAATAAAGTCCCTTGAAGTCATAGTTGGGAGGAACTCTCAATGGATTTTATCATAGGTTTACCCATGTCTAAAGGGAAGAGTTTCATCATGGTCGTAGTTGATACACTTACGAAGTGTGCACACTTTTGTGCATTATCTCATCATTTTAAAGCTAGTAAAATTGGTACTGCATTTATAGAAATAATTCAAAAGCTACATGAAAACCAAAAGATTATTGTATGTGACAGAGATCCCATTTTCATTTGAAATTATTTTCTTGTCTTTGTAATCAATTAGCTCATAGATCATATTATCAACCTCGATCTAATAGAAACAATGAGATAGCGAAAAAATGTTTGGAGGGATATCTCCATTGCTTTGTATGTGATAAATAAACACAATGGGTGAAGTGGTTACGCATCGCTCAATGGTGGTATAACACTTCCTTCCATACTACTAAAAAAATGACCCCATTTATGGCACTTTATGGATATCACACACTATCCATCCCATCATCTTGAGGACAAAATTCTAAGGTTCAATAAGTGGAAGATCATATTGAGCATCGACAACAGGTTTTCGAACTCTTAAAGGATAATCCCACTCTAGCGCCGAATCAAGTGAAACAATAGGCCTATTGAATGAAACAATAGACATACAAATTGTAGTTACTTACATATTCTCTAGTTCACCCACTTTTCCATTTTTCATTCTTAAAGAATGTTATCGATGAAAGGATTCCACTTTAAAAAGTATTACTAGAACTTGACAAAGAAGGAAAATGCATATTGGAGCCTAAATCATTCACAAAACAAGAACTCGACAACTACAAAATCGATCAATTTCAGAGTATATTATTAAGTGGAAGAACTGAACTGTTGAAGATTCCACATGGGAGGATGATATTTTCATATAGAAGAATCCAAAATTACTCAAGCATTGAGGACAACATGCTTTTGAAGGAGAGGGGCATGTTAGGTCCCTATAGTACTAGTGTATACCTCATATTGTTATTGTTGTGCCCTTACATTATTATTTTTATGTAGGCTCTCATTGTATCGTGACCCCTTAGAAACCTATATATTTAAAGGAGGTCTTGTCATTTATATCATCCAAGAATTATTTAGTTATGTGATGTAAAAAAGGTTTCCCACTTGAAGAGGCTATTTCTCAATTTGTTGATCTATATTTTCTTCTATTTTGTGAGCTCATTCCATAGCATAGTTGGTAGTGCTCAGTGGTAGGCCACTACTCCTACTCTAACCAATACTTCAAATGGTCGACCAAAATAATGTGCTAGCTTAGCACAACATCACAACTTCAAAGTGTTCTTCTCGAGCGACAATTTAATGCATAAATTTTCACCCACTTTATGTTCTTTATATATCCTTTTCAAATATACATAGCTCTTCTATCTATCTTGGACTAGCTTTAGGATTTCATTAACCTTTTCAAATATTTGTTCCATTTACTGCAACAGATCATGTCGCAAAACAAAAATTTCCATTGGTTTACCCCAGCTCAATGGAGTATGTCAATTTTTCCTATAAAATATGTCGAATGAACTAATCTTGATGGATTCCTCATAATTGTTGTTATATAAAAACTCAACTATGATGTGGCAAGTGGATTGTAGCTTTGTTGGAATATGATGTGGAAAGAAAGCCCACAAATATTGTTAAAGGATAGGGATTGGCAAAGTTAATGGCTGAGTCAAACTTGTACACCTTAGACATAAATCTGATCGCTGCTATGTCTGATGAGAATGAGGAAGGATCGTTAATTCAGGTATTTGAAATATTTGCTCTTTCTCCATGGTATTCAGATATCATATGTGTGCTTAAAAATTTGTCACCACCGCTCGGCATGACTAGAAGCAAAGCTAGAACACTCAAATTGAAGGCTGCCAAGTTTTTCATTCTAAATCGTTCACTTTATTGGAAAGATCCTGGTGGAATTTTGTTAAATTTCTTGGTGGAAAAATAAGCAAAGAAGGTCATGGAGGATTACCACGAGGGAGACTGTGGTGGTCACCTTTTTGGAAATCAACAGCAAATAAAGTCCTGAGAGCGGGATACTATTGGTCGACATTTTTTGCTGATGTATATAAGATGGTCAAGAGCTATCATAAGTGTCAGATATTCGAAGGAAGGCAGAAGTTACAGCCTTTGCCACTTAATCCCATTGAGGTGAGTGCTCCTTTCCAACAATGGGGGTTGGATTTCATTAGTGAAATTCATCCCGCTTCTTCCATTCAACATAGATGGATCCTTATAGCGACAGATTATTTCATGAAATGGATTGAAGCAATTCCCACCATACAAGCTAAAGATGTGGTAATTATTTCATTCCTTGAAAATAACATCTTGTCTCTCTTTGGTTTCCCGAATAAGTTAATAACTGATAACGCAGCAGCTTTCAAATCAAAAATGATGGTAGAGCTTTGTCATAAATATCACATCATTTTGGGTCACTCAACTGCCTATCATCCTTAAGGCAATGGATTGGCGGAGTCTTCTAATAAATCATTGGTCAACATCATCAAGAAGCTACTAGAAATAAACAAGAAGAGTTGGCATAAGAGGTTGGTCAATGCACTTTGCGCAAATCGGGTTAGTCAAAAGAAATCCATTTCTATGTCTCCTTTTGAGCTTGTTTATGAAGTTGATACAATATTTCTTACTTCTCTCGCAGCCTCGGTAGTGAAACTTCTTCAGGAGGCTAGCAATGAACAAGATCATATGAAAATAAGGTTGAATCAAATGGTCCACTTGCAGTAGACCAGAGAAGAAGTCTTCCAGAACATGTCCAAGCTACACAAGAAGATTAAGAAAATTTATGATAGAAAATCAAAGGCGGACAAATTTCAGTTGTATGATGTGGTGCTGAAGTGGGATGCAAGGAATGAGGAAAAGGGTAAGTATGGTAAGTTTGAGAATCTTTGGAAAGTTCCTTTCAAGATTGTAGCATATCGAGGTCAGAATGCCTTTCTTCTGAAGGAAATGAATGGGGAAGATTGTCCAGGAGGGCCGATCAATTGTCAGCTGCTCAAGTGGTACCATTTCTGAGTTATTGATGCTAATTCCACTGTCACTGTAAATACGATTTTATTTTAGTTTGGTTAGAGTTTGTCAAATTAGTCTTTAGGTCATTTCAATATCAAATTTGAGTAATTTTTTGGTCATTTTAGTTTCATAAATGAGTCAGTGCCTTGTGTTGTTTGTTGAATTAATGACTCCATAGCCCAATGGATGAAGGCACTGTCTAGCTCTTCCAGAGATCTGTTGTTCTTGGCACCTCCAAGGAGCTACCATCCCCCATTGGAGCCAATGTTAGAGTCTGTCTTGTCAGTCCTCCGTCAAAGGTCAAAACTCTTTATGCATTTCACTTTTAGGAGTCTCACTCCATTCACTCACCTGTATTCCACTAGGGGCATGCCGTAATCTGATAGAGAGGTCTTGTCATTCATTTCCCCTCATGTCTGGCACCTGCTGTCTTAGGTCTTTTCATCAATGTTGACTAAAGTCCATGACAGTCAATGTTCGTTATTTTAATGGACGAGAGTCGTTTTCAGTCATTAGGTCTAGGGATTAGTCAATTTGGTCTTCAACCATGTCCAATAAGGCCATGCATGCCAGAGAGAGGCCCTTACAAAGCTATGGTTTAAATATTTTCATCGTCATGTTGACAGATTACGACTGTTCTTCAAAACTCTGTTTTGAAGAAAAGTCAAACAGTTTGTCATTTGTGATAATTTTCAAAAAAAATTCCTGTCGATCTCTTTAGGCACAGTCATGGTTTCCTTGGCCAAATGCCATGTCAAGTAACCCCTGCAAAAAGTGCGAAAAATTTCATCATTTTAGCTAAAAATTCAAAGGGAAAAGTGAAATACACAGTTGCATTGAATAAGGAAAAAGAGCCAAAATAAAACATTATCAAAGTAGGTTTTGAAGAAAAAAAAATCAAACCCATGACTTCAAAGTCTTTATATAGAATTTTTACAAGAAACATAGTCATTTTGCATGCGAAGGTAGAGAGAAACATTGCAAAGTGATTGTGAGAAATCTAGCATGCATTTTGGGGTAAATCACTTTAAACCCTGATATCCATTGGATAACATAGGCCATCAAATCCTATGGCCTATGGGTCTACAACAAACACGCATGTTAAAAACAGGCCTAACCCAACCGTTGACTATGACATAAGCAGTTGAAACTTAGATTGATGGTTAGGATGGAGTACAGGCCTTCAACAACGATCAAGCCTTTTTGTGCTCTTCTACCCCCATCCTTAATACTAATTACCATGATTTACACATAAATACTAAGGTTATAATTAAAATATGAAAAACAGAGGAAATACCCATATGAGTTTCAGAACGTAGATTAAAAGAACTAAGTGAGAGTCTTCATGAGAATTGACATGTGCATCACACACTGAATCAATTTCTTGAATATAATGACAATTATAGAGTCTTGGCCGTCTTGCTCAATTACAAAAATTTTACAAACCTCTATTCCAACCTCAAATCCTATCTATCACTCAACTCTCACCTCTCACTCTCCCCTCAATCATCTCAGTTAATCCTTCTTTCTTACATTTTCTCCTTTTTATGAATCAAATCCTATTCGAATAACTCGATCTCTATTTTAACAAATCTAACAAACAAATCTCTATTTTCAAGCTCCATTACACACCTACGGTAACAACTTATCCCTTAATCTAAACTAAGACAATTTCCTAACTATTACAATAAATGAAATACAAATCATTTTTGAGAGATCCAACCCTCTCAAGTAAAACTGACTTTTGACCACTTAGGTCAATAAAATTCAACTCATTTAGCCACAACATGTGAACAAACCATCACATTTCTTGCTATGTCCAGATGCTCATGCATCACTTACAGTCTTCTATGTGAAAGTGGTTTAGAATATCATAGGCATACTTGGACTGGGAAAGGAAAATACCTTCCTTCGATTACAAGGCTGGAAGACCAAGAAAATAATTCAATTGTCCTAAGTATATCATTTCAAACTTATTTTTAATCCTAGAATTCACATGGTTTATAAGGTTGCGATCACTACTAGTGAGGACAAGATCATCGACATCAACAACAAAAATGATAAGAGACTTACCCACTTTCTTAGTGTAGACAACATTGTGACAATGACACCTAGAAAATCCAGCACCTAAAAGAAAGATATCCATTTTGGCATACCAAGCCTGAGGGACTTGCTTGAGACCATAAAGGGATTTCTTAAGCCGACATACAAGGCTGGAGTCCGTTTGTATAAATCAATAAGTTTCTTCCTTCTAGATTTCTTCATGCAAGTCCCCATGCAAAAATGGAGATTTAACATCGATCTAATGGACTTCCCCTTTGAAGGAGGCAAAAAGAGAGAGAATAAGGCAAGTAGATTTCATTTTTGAAACATGGGAGAAGGTTTCAATATAGTCAATGCCTTGAACATGTGAAAATCCCTTAGCAGCAAGTCAAGCTTTATGTTTATCAACTTTTCCATCTCGTCCAAACTAGGTTCGGTAAACCCATTTACATCTAACAAATTATCTTCCCTTTGGAAAATGAACAAGATCCCATGTATCATTTGCCAATAATGAACGATATTCTTCATTCATAGTTGCATCCCAATCTTTGTGGCCTGATGCTTCTGCAAAGGTGTCATGATCATAGTTCACTGAAGCTTGAGCGAGTAATCAAGAGGCTTTATCGAATTGAGAACATGTACATCATTGATCTATAGGATCACCTCCAAGAGAAACTGTTGCATGTTGAGTAGCACGTACCCATTTTGGAAGCTCAGGAGCTGAAGGAGCATCTTGAGAAGGTGGGGGAGGATTTTCATCCTCATTCCCATCATCTAAAGAATAAACATTTTTAGAGGTAGAGGGGATAGAGAGAGGTGGAACATCCATCAAACTAGGCTTGTAGGCCGATATATTTTCAACAAACATTACATCTCTTCTAATGATAACATTTTTAGATTTAGGTGAAAGAAGTTTATATCCTTTGACATCTTCAAAATATCTAACAAAAATACATTTTTCACTCTTAGGTTCTATGTATTTATGTTTCTCAATTGAAATATGGGCCCAAGTTTTACTTCTAAAAACACGAAAGTGACTTACATCTTGTTTAATTGAGCACCATGTTTCTTCTCGAGTGAAATTCTTTAAAACCTTAATAGCAATGTGATTTACTATGTAATTTGGATATTTATTTGTTTCTACCCAAAAATTAAGACTAAGTCATTTAGATTGAAGCATATAATTAGCCATTTATTTAAGGTGTGATTCTTCCTTTCAAATACACCATTTTTGTTGTGGAGTATATGGAATAGTGTCTTGCATTTGAATTCCATGCGCAATGCAAAAGTTGATGAATTTTTTGTTAACATATTCTCGCCATCATCAGATCTTAGCTTAAGAATTTGATATCCGGATTGTTTCTCAACAAAGGCCTTAAAGGCTAAGAACATGTTAAATACTTCAAATTTGAGTTTTAAGAAGTATACCCAAGTGTATTTGGAGAAATCATCAACGAAAGTTAAGAAATACTAGTAGCAAGAGAATGATAGAACTCGAAGTGGACCACATAAATCACTATGTAGAAGCTGTGAAGGTCTTGAGGCATGCTAATAGGTACATTTTTCAAAACTATCTCGATGATGTTTTTCGAGTACACATCTCAAACAAACACCATCTCTGCAAGATATCATAGGAAGACATGTCACTATACTTTATTTACATATATTTTCAAGGGAGCGATAATTTAAGTGACCAAATCACTCATGCCAAAGTTTTCTCACTTCATCATTATGAGCAAAAAATACAGAGGGAAGAGTTGATGACCCAATGTTGTTAAACTTATACAACCTTGTAGAATCATCAGAAACTCTAGTAGCTAAACTTTGTTTAGGATCTCTAAGGTCCTTAATTACAACATCATGAGGTGAAAATTAAATGGTTTTACCTTCATGTGAATGAGTTATCTATTATACAGATAGAAGGTTACGGGATAAGTTAGGAACACATAATACATCACTAAATTGACCATTGTCTAGACGAATAGTTCCAGTCCTTACAACACTAAGAGATATATCATCACCAACATATATATTTTTGGTGTTACAATCATTTAAAGAATAAAACATGGCTTTGGTGTTTTCCATGTGATAACAAGCTCCAAAATCAATAAGCCACACATGAGAATGAGAACAAGAAGATACATTTAGTGCATAACTAGACCGAGATGCTTGACAACCACATGCAGAAAGTGTTATTCCAGAAGATAAAGTTGAAGTTGAAGAGTGCTCTAAATGCATGTTATGCTTCTTGATTGTGGCTTCCAAGGCTTCCATCTTCTTAAATCATTTGGATGCTAAGTGGTCATCTCGATTACAAAAGTTGCAATGTCTATCATTCTTCATCCCTTTGTTTTTCTTTTCCTTTTCATTTTTTTGAATTGATTTTTCATTTTGAGACTGAAAGTGCTTAGGACCCTTGGATGGTTTAAGACCATTATTTTAGGATGTTTCTTCTTAGGATTATTTGACCTTGCTTGTTGCTAGGTGGCTAAGGCTTTCTTAGAAGAGTTTCCAAGATTAAGAAGACCAAAATGTAAGAGTTTTTGATGTTCTCTTATTAAAGAATCCCAAAGGGCGTCAAAAGTGGGGGACTTGTAGGCTTGTCCTTGAGAAATAAAGGTTGCTCTAGTAGAGTGGAAACTCGAAACAAAGAAAGAGTAGGTTGGTCCTAAATTAGTAAGAATGGAATAGATAAGGCCACCATCTTCTTTCATAACTTTAACACCTGCCAAGAGAAGTCTAAAGGTCCTAAACTTGGACAAAAAATCTTCAATGGAAGAGAAATTATTGTGGTCCAACATAAGAACCTCATTTTTGAGTGGATGGGCTCTAATTTCATTTTAATTCCAAAAACTTTATTGAGTTGTTTGATTTCTTCACGAGGGGCATCAATTTCTACGATATGAAATCTAATGTCTCCAGAAATATACATCCCTATCAACCCACATAATTCATTTTTTCCTATTTTCCCATTTAGTTGTTTTATCTTCATCTTTAGGTTTAGATTCTTGGCCTTACGCTATTCTATAAATACCTTTACTTCTAATTAAATCCACAATGTAGGATAACCATTGAAAGTAGTTGGTGCTATCAGGAATAATCTGGCATGAAATTTCCATTTTAAAATAAACTAACGCCATAGATGCTGAAACTAAGTGTTCCAATGGAAGGTGAAAAATTAGGCCAATTAAAAAAAACGAGCTCAAAAAACGGCTTCCAAATGAAGAAGTTATGACTTTTTGAAGAAACATTGTTGAAGATGCCCAGATACGTGAATGTGTGGAAGTGAATGATAATGTTATATTTTTAAAAAAATCCCCCACTTTCCTAACTTAATATAATTAGCTCACTTTAAAAAATATTATGTGACCCACTTTTATAAATAAGTGAAAGTCACTTTTACAATGGTACTTTATTAGCTACCCACTAAATTGAAACTTAAATAAAAGGCAAAGAGACATTAGAATTATAAGTGACTCACATTTATAATGGGTGAGAACACTTTTACATAAGGTAACTTTAAAACATAAGTTACATGTGTTTTTTGAAAAACTAACCCAACAAAAAGAAAGACCCGAACCCAAGGGCTCTATTCTCATAAAGAAACTTTGGACCAAGTGAGCTAGTTTAAATGGTTACTAATTCTTCGAAAAGAGGAAGGTTTTTTTTTTTTTAATCACTGAAGCTTTCGAGTGCATGCTTACTTGAAAAAACCCTTGTTTCCTACAAAACAAAAAAGCACACAACGAGAAGTGCAAAAAAAACCAAACCTTCTAGCTTGAAGTTAGCTTTCGTGAGAAAAACCAAACCTTCTAGCTTGAAGTTAGCTTTCGTGAGAAACTAAATATTTTCCTCAATATTTCTAATTTTTTGAGCTCATGTAAGGCCGTGGAAAATAGCATGTGGAAAAGAGCATGCACATGAGAAAAATATTTTGTTTCTGTTTCTCTGATTTGTCAAGATCGCATAGAGTGGCGGGGCAAAGAGAATACCTAAGGAAAAGAGCATACCTACAAATGAAACTTATAGATACCATAATAAAAAAATGCAAAGCTAAATAAAATGAAATAAATAGAGGCATGAATAACTAAAACCACAAGTAAAGATTCTATAACTCCATATCTTAAAAATGATGTAACTAGGGCTACTATAAACCCTTTCATGTGAAATGAAAGGGGTTCCTCACTCGAATAAATTCTCCTAACCCAATAGAAGAGTCCTCTCTACTCGAGGAAACAATGTTAAAATGCATTTCTATCGGCTTCAAATTTGGATCACCAATGAATGTGGCACTCGAATAGCTCTCATACAATGTAGGAATTTACACACTAATTTCATCACATAGAACACCAAGGGACACTGCTCACAAACAAAAAACAAATCAATACACCATTATCTGGACATGGTTAAAACCATCAAAGATTTCACCCAATTTATTAATAAAAGAAAAAAAAAAAATACATAAGCTTCTCTCATGAATGGTCACCCTACAAATGACCCTCCACACTCTTTAAATAGAGATCATGGACCAATCACGTGTTAACCCACACATCAAGTGTGATATCCATGAGAGAATGAATCATTGGATCACTTCATGTCTAGAACATATGGTGACTATGGTATTGTAAGTTACAAAAGTACATAGTAAAGAGACACACTTTTAACTCTACACTACCAAGTTATACTTAAATATTTCCTATGTGTAGTAATATCCTAACAAAATTGCATGGTTAATAGACGGTGAAATGTCTTTGGCAATAGCTTCTAAATATGAAAGATTAAAACAATTTCACACCAAAATGAGTGAGAAAAAGTGAAAGGGTTAGTGAATTGTTCCACCCAAAGGAAATAAATTCCCAAGTCCCTCTTTGTCTCATGAAAACATAAGGATGGGGAAGTGTCAAGTTCAAGGAGGGTTGATGAAAAAGTGGTTGTCAGTTTACCTAAAACTCATTAATGAATTGTAGCTTATACTCCTCACCATTGAGAGGGATATAACTTAACATGATAATCCAAAGCAGCACACATGTTGGAAAAAATATTGAGAGGGGGGGTGAATCAGTATTATCACGTTAAATATTCCTTTTTCAAAACAAATTATATACGCTACTTCAGCTAGTTAAACCCACGTATATACGCAATTATGTAGAAGGAAACCTGCGTATACAAAGCAAACTTTTAATTTACTTTATCTTTTTGATGATGATTGTTAATTTGTGTTGCAGAATCAAATAACCAGTAATTAGAGACAGTAAAACAGAGCAGAAAGACGACACACGATAACACAAGATATAAGGTGGAAACCCAATGTGGGTGAAAACCACCTGCTGCAATTCATCTCTATCTTCTTTTAAATTGGAAACGTTCTTTTACAATGTACTGGTGCAGTCCTTTACCAGTACGCAGGCTGCAACTTGTAGAGAGCTCCAACCCTCTCTCATTCTCCAGCTTCTCCTAGAAGGGAGCTGCAACCCCCTTTAGCTCTTTCACTAGCTAAGAACTAGTACGTAGGTGCTGGCCTACAGAAGGCTACAACCTTCTCTTCCTTCCAGGGACCACGTTTCATAAATTTTCAGACTCAATCCATGAACATCAATCAATCATCAAGAATTTCTCCATCAACCAATGTCCTTTTCACCAATTAGATCTTAATCAAGTAGATACTTTTCTGGCAGTTTTACCCAAAACACAGTACCAGAAACCACACATGAGAAAACAAAACCCAGAACAAAACAGCAATAGACAGAAGCAGCTAGATCAGAACTTAGAGTATGTACGCTATTTCAACAACCCGAAACTAGCGTGCATATGCTTCTGCGTATGGAACAACCTGCGTATACGCTTCTTTATTTCACAGAACTTGCGTATATACGTGTCTTCGCTTTACTGAACCTGCGTACAGATCTATAAAGGATACTTTACTCATTCTGATATTCAATCATTAACTAACCCAGATTATCAGACTTGTAGATCAAGCAAGTGCCACATCTAGCGGATTAAAATCATACAAGGATACTATCATTCAAGCTTAAAGATTATGACCCATCAATAGAACTTATCCTTCTTTTTGCGCTAAGGTTCCTCCTTCATTTAGATCCAGATCTGTATCATAAGCCAATTACCAATATACCATCTCTAACACTTTATCAAATCTTCAATAATAATTTAGATGATCATTTGCCACATGATCTCCCTCCTCTTTTATAGTCTTAGGCATTCCTCAATACCATGATCCAAAACCATAACATTTCAATACCATGAACCCAAAACTAGGGATCAACACATCTAACGAGATGTGATGGTCTAAAAAATAGGTTCAAATCCCAAGAACTAACTACCATGGACCAAAAGTATGATCCCCAACATATACACGCTTTTGTAATGTATAACCCGCGTGTATACACATCTTCGTCTAAATGAACCTGCGGATGTGTCTTTTTCTTCTTTCTGAGTGCCTGAACTGAGATCTGTTACCAAAGGGAGTTGCCATCAAGGACAACACCTGCGCCACAACTCCAAACCTGTGCCACAATGCCAACAATCTCCCCCTTTGGACTTGATGGCAACACCAAGATCCTCAAGATCATTCCCCCCCTTTGTCATCAAGGGCAAAGGGTTGTGCTCCCCTTGAGTACATGCTGAATTCTCTATCCTGTTGTGATGACCATGCCCCCCTGACTGTAGGCAAGATCTGCAAAAAGATGTTCTTCAAGAAGAACCAAGACGTATGCATCATAAACGACCTTCCTATCACCAAAAGGTTCAATACATACATCTGTCACCCAACCAAGTGGGGATCATCCATCCAACCAAGTGGGGATACATCATAAAATTATATATGAAAACTAAGTACATTTCATATTCATCCCAGGCATAGTGGGGAAAGCAAAACAAGCCATTACATGACCTTGACACCATAAAAGAGATACATGACATAGAGACGAAATATGTAGAGCAAGATTTATGAAAATCACTAAGGAGAATCATCTCTCAATCACCATCTCAGATCAGTAACCATGATTTCCTTCCATTCTCCCTCTGCAATTGTTCCACCAACAACAGCTGTGAACTAGAACCAAAGGCTTCTAACATAATGCCAACAATGCATCATTAGAAGTTTATCTGCTCCCCCTTAGTCTGTGCAAGATGGTCTCTATCGGACCCATATTAGAGAATTTTCAGGCAGACCCTATTACTTCTGATATCCATCAAGCCTCCATATACGCGACTTTCTCTGCACCAACTGGCGTATGTACGCGGATCCGCCTCATGCAACACGCGTACACCCATTTCTCTTTGAAACTGAAAAGATTTAATAGTAAGATGATACATCGACTACTCCCAGCTTCTACCTGAGATATTCAAAAGTTTCCCTGGGCAGTGGTTTGGTGACAATATCAGTAACTTGTTCCTTAGAAGGTTAGAAGGAACATACTCCAATTTGACCTTTTGTTCCAACACCTGTTCCGAGAGAAAGTGATCCTTGATCGGTATGTGCTTGGTCTTTGAATGCATGATTGGGTTTTTTGAAATGCTAATTGCACTTGTTTTATCACATAAGATGGAGATAGGTGGTGTACAAGTGATTTGAAAATCCTGCAAGGTCTGCATCATCCAAAGGACTTGAGTGCAGCAAGATGTAGCTGCCACATATTCCGCTTCAGCTGTAGATAAGGCAATCGAACTATGTTTCTTGCTGAACCAGGATACTAATCTGGAACGCATAAAGAATGCACCACCAGTTGTGCTCTTCCTGTCATCCATGCTTCCGGCCGAATCTGCATCTGTATAAGCATGAAGTGTGAGATCTGTATCTCTAGGATACCATAAGCCATAGTTTTGAGTTCCTTGAAGGTACTTAAAGGTTCTCTTAACTTGCCTGAAGATGAGTTTCCTTTGGATTTTCCTGAAATCTTCCATCTATTCCCACTGCATGGATGATGTCTGGTCGGGTACTTGTCAATTAAAGAAGACTTCCAATCATAGATCTGTAGGTTGGCTAATGTACTGCTGCTAATTCATCATTTGTACTAAGACTCCATCGTGTAACCATGGGGGTACATACTGGGTTTGCATCTTCCATGCCAGATTTCTTCAGAATCTGGTTGAGGTACTTGGTTTGAGACAAGAAGATACCACCTTCATTTTGTTGGATTTTCAATCCAAGAAAGTATGTCAGTTCACCAAGCAAAGACATTTCGAATTCTTTCTGCATCACCAAGGCAAAGCTTTGACTCATAGCTTCTTCATTACTACCAAAGATAATGTCATCTACATACACAACAAGTATTAGCAATTTGTTATTTTCTATTTTGATATAAAGATTGTTATCTGTTCATCCTTTTGAAAAGCCTTGTTCATGAAGATATTTGTCCAAACGATAGTATCGAGCCCTTGGAGCCTATTTAAGACCATAGAGAGCCTTTTTTAGTCTACACACAATATTTGGATCATTCCCAAGGATGAAACCATCTGGTTGCTCAATGTACACTTATTCTTCTAAGTCCCCATTCAGAAAGGCTGATTTCACGTCCATTTGAAAATCTTTGAACTTTTGAAAGCTTGAGAGAGCAAGGAACATTCAGATGGCCTCAAGTCTAGCAATAGGAGCAAAAGTTTCTTCAAAGTCTATTCCTTCTTGTTGAGCATACCCTTTACAAACAAGTCTGGCCTTGTTTCTAATAACATCCCCATTTTCACTGAACTTGTTCTTGAAGATCCATTTTGTCCCTATGACATTCTTAACTTTTGGTCTAGGAACCAACTCCCAAGTGTTGTTCTTTTCAATCTGCTCAAGTTCTTCATCCATTGCCTTGACCCAACATTCATCTTTGCATGCCTCTTTTACATTTTGTGGTTCAGTGGAGGAGAGAAATGCCAAATAGCTTGAGGCTTCTGCAACTGTTCTTCTTGTTTGAACACCTACCTCCTTTTGCCCCAAAATTTGTGATTTTGGATTATTCTTTTGAACATACCTGGAAGGAGTCTTCTCTTCTATCCTTATTTGTTCCTCTAGCTCCTCATGGGTTTCTTCTTCGTAGGTTTCTTCTTCATCATCAGTCTGATTTGGAGAGTAGTCTTCATCCTTTTCGATATCTTCATGATTTACTTGTTTAGGGATGTATCCTTTTCCATCAACCACTACATCAATGCTGTCAACAATTCTTCCAATTATTTTATTATAACACTTATATGCTTTGCTGTAAGGAGAATAACCAAGGAGAATTCCTTCATCTGCTCTGGGTTCAAGTTTTCCAAGTTGTTCATCAGTATTCTTAATATAGCATTTGCTCCCAAAAATTCTGAAATGCTTTACCGAAGGAGTCTCACCATACTAGAGCTCATACGCAGTTTGAGTGCTGTTCACTCGGACATTTGTTTTGTTTAGAATAACAACCGCAGCATATGCAGCTTCACCCCAAAAGGTTGCGGGAGTTCCACATTCATCAAGCATAGCACGAGCCATTTGTTGGACTGTTCTGTTCATCCTTTCAACCACTCCATTTTGCTGAGGAGTCCTAGCTGTAGAGAATTCCCTTCATATTCCATGTTCTTCACAGAAATCGAAAAATTCATTTGAGGTAAACTCCCCATCTCTGTCGGACCTGAGGAACTTAATTTTGTAATGTGATTCATTTTCAACCAAGGCTTTGAAGGATTGGAAATTTTCGAATGCTTCATCCTTGTGCTTCATAAGTCCTAACCAAACCATCTTGGAGAAGTCATCAATGAATAATATAAAGTATTCTTCTCCTCGAGGTGACCTTGTCCTAAATGGACCACATATATTGTTATGGAGTAGCTCAAGAGGCCTGCTGGCTAATCCTTCCTTCTGAGGGAAGTTAGTTATAGTTTGCTTCCCAAAGTGACATGATTTGCATATGGTGTTGTCTGGAATTTTGATGTCTCGAAGACCACAAACTGCCTGGTATTTGCATGCTTTCCTTATTTGTGAAAAGCTTAGATGCCCCAACCTCCGGTGCCATAACCAGTGTTCATCATTCTTGCTCAAATAACATTGTTGTTCTCCTTCCTCAAATATGTATAGATTATTTGGAGTTCTGCCTTTGATTATCATTTTTCGTGTATCAAGATCACGAACACTACACCCATTTGATCGAAATATTACCTCAGTTCCATTATCGCACATCTGACTAACACTCAATAGATTATGCTTCAAGCCATCAACATACAAAACATTTCCAGCTTTGACCTTCTCTTTCAACTGAGCAATGCCTTTTCCTTTTACAGCTACAGGGGTATCATTTCCAAAAGAAACTTTCTTTCCCTTTTTTAAAGCAGTATATGATTCAAGTTTTTCTTTATCACGTGTCATATGCTTCGAACATCCGCTATTGATATACCATTGATTTTCCTGTCCTTCTACATATAAAGCTATCCCACATCTTTCTGGTTGTGGTTCCTTCATTCTCCAGGTTTTGACACTTGAGGTTTGTTCCTTTTGAGTTTTCTTCCAAAACCTGGTCCTGCATTCATAATCTTCATGACCAAAATTATGACAAATAGAAAATTTATTTTCACTTTCAAGGGCGGAAAAGTGGTTATAGGTCCTCTTCATGATTGGAGGCATAGTTCTTTGTTTTTGAGCTTGTCTAGTCATGATTGTCTTATAGGCAACACATCGAGATGCTTTATGGCCAAAATTATGGAAAGAAAAACATTGGCCATTGAAGAAATTCCCGCGACTATCATCCAACCAATTGTAGTTTCTACTGACATCCATTCTTGAGGAAAATTGGGAATATTTTACGTGTGGATGGTTGTAGCTTCTGTTTTTCCTTAAGGTGGCATGCCCCCAATTTTATTGATAGTCTTTTTTCGTTCTTGCGGAAGACTCTCCCTCATTTACCTCATGATTTCTATTAGGTCTTTGCTCACTTTTTGCTGCATTCACATAACTTTTGGAGGTGGAAGCTTGAGATGTTTCACCATTATACCCCAAACACATCTTGATTAGAGGGGAACGCTGCACATTGATAATCTCATTCAGAGTTTCAGATCCTTTAACAAATTTAAGATTAAGGGCCTTTTTTTTCTTAATTTCTTTTCTAATGCCAACAATTTCACATTCTAACTTCTCAAGAAATTTTTCTTTTTCATGAAGTTGAAGTTGTAGAGTATCAATGATCATATTCTTTGCTTCTAAACATGTTTTGAGTCTAGTAATCTCCTCATAAAAACCATGCACATCTATAGCATCCATGTAATCATCATCTTCAAAGGCCATTAAAAGTTTATATTGATTACCTCGTTCATCTTCATCGCTATTTAATAGTCCATCACTATCTTCATGGGTGTAATAGCTTTTCTTATTTGCATTATGTTTCTTGTTTCCATCTAACACGTTCCTTCGCCTTGTCAATCATATCCTTATGAGGACATTTGGTAGCATAGTGACCTACTCTTCCGCAAGAAAAGCATTTGAAAGGCAACTTACCTTTGAATCTTCGAGTACCCCGTTGAAGATTTCTCACAAAATTTGATTATTCTTCTTCTTCTGACACGCGTGCTGACTCATAGTACTCTCCTTTGCCTGAAGCTTTGAAGGCAGCTACTCTCGTGTCTGATGGACCTCCTTTCCTCATTTCATAAGCAGTTAGAATTTCATGTAGTTGTGACATTTTAAGGTTTTGTAGATTCTCCTTTTCTTCTATAGCAGAAACTTTAGATTCAAATCTAGAGGACAAAGATCTTAGAACTTTTTCAACCACAAGAGCCTCTTTTATTTCTTCACCCAAATTTTTCATACAATTAACGATCTCATCTACCCAAAGAAAATAATTAGACACACTTTCATCATTATACATCTTGAGATTTTCATACTGGATCCTGAGGGTTTGAAGTTTTGCTCATTTTACCCGGTCATCTCCTTCATAGCTCAAAACAATCTTGTCCCATATCTCTTTTGCGGATGTAAACTGCATTACCTTGACAAATTCTGATTGAGATAGGCATCCTAATAGAGTATTGACCGCCTTTGCATTTGTTTCATATTTCTTCTTCTCTGTCGGATCTGTGGGAATTGCTGATGGAAACGTATAACCTGTGTCTATGATATCCCAGACATCTGTACCAAGAGATTGAAGATAGGCAGTAACTCTTACCTTCCAACATACAAAGATTGTCCCATCAAAAATCGGTGGCCTGATTGATGCTTCCCTCTCGTAGTTGCTCATGATGATAGATCTTCCTTGAAGCGATCAAGCTTCTTTTGAAGGACCCGCTCTCATACCAATTGTTGGAAATAATACTGAGAGGGTGGGTGAATCAGTATAATCACGTTAAATATTCTTTTTTCAAAACAAATTATATACGTTACTTCAGCTAATTAAACCCGCGTATATATGCAATTATGCAGAAGGAAACCCGCGTATACAAAGCAAACTTTTAATTTGCTTTATCTTTCTCATGATGATTGTTAATCTGTGTTGAAGAATCAAATAACCAGTAACCAGAGATAGTAAAACAGAGCAGAAAGACAGTCACACACAAGAACACAAGATATAAGGTGGAAACCCAATGTGGGTGAAAACCACGTGGTGCAATTTGTCTCTATCTTCTTGTAAATTGGAAACTTTCTTTTACAATGTACTCCTGTAGTCCTTTACCAGTACAGAGGCTGCAACTTGCAGAGAGCTCCAACCCTCTCTTGTTCTCCAGCTTCTCCTGGAAGGGAGGTGCAAGCCCCTTTACCTCTTGCACTAGCCAAGATACTAGTACGTAGGTGCTCGCCTACAGAAGGGTACAACCTTCTCTTTCTTCCAGGGACCACGTTTCATAAATTTTTAGACTCGATCCATGAACATCAAGAATTTCTCCATCAACCGATCTCCTTTTCACCAATTAGATATGAATCAAGTAGATACTTTTCTGACAGCTGTACCCAAAACAGAGTACGAGAAACCACACACCAGAAAACAGAACCCAAAACACAACAACAATAGTCACAACTTAGAGTATGTACGCTATTTCACCAGCGTGAAAGTAGCGTGCATATGATTATGTGTATGGAACAACCTCTGTATACCGTTCTTTATTTCATAGAACTTGCGTATATAAGCATCTTGGCTTTACTCAACGTGGGTACACATCTATAAAGGATAATTCACTCTTTAAGATATTCAATCATTAATTAACCGAGATTATGAGACTTGTAGATCAAGCAAGCGCCACATCTAGCAGATCAAAATCATACAACCATACTATCATTCAAGCTTAAAGATTATGACCCATGAAGGGTGGAGCTAGCCATGAAAAGGTAAGTTCTTTGCATACTAAGAAAATTAAAAAAATCCATAAAGACAAAATCCACAAAGATTTGAGTTGATTTTATACTTGTAATACATTTATGATGCATCTTTAATTTTTTATATTTCTTTAAATTTATATTTTATATCTAATTTTGATGCCTTATCATCCAAATTTTAACCATAAAAAATTAGGCAATAAAATTTAGAATTTAGGAATTTTCAAATTTAAAATATATTAATTTTAATTTGAATATATTAATTTTTATAGAATTTTACAAAATTACATTAAAATTTTATAAAACACAAAGTCAAAGTGTTTTTACTATAAAACAAAAATAATATAACTTGTTTTATGGGTAGGTATAAAAATGATGGTAATTTTAATTAGCATTTATACTATTAGTTTCAAATTTAGTATAAAATAAATAAAATTAAAATATACAATTATGTCCACGTAAACAATCATGGTTGTAATGTTAAGGTAATTCTTAATGTGAAAGTCATTCTTTTAAAATTTTATGGGACAAAGTGAAGCCATGTCAAGAGCTAGTTTGGCCAAGGCCATGTGTGATAATCAGATAATTTTGATAGCTTAGATGTCATTACCTAATGATTTAGTAAACCAAAAGTTAAACATTATATGAAAACCCAAGCCACCTAAAAAACAAACAAATATACAGTTATAATTTAGTAAACAATAAATTAAACTTACATATTATGAGAATCCACCACACTTGGCAAACAAACAAACAAATATAGAGTTGTAAATAATTTTAATGTTTAAGTAGGCAATACGTAGGTTTCCTAATCCAAATATTAAAACAAAAATAAAATTATGAATAAAAAAAAACAATATAATATTTATAAAAAGAGCTTTGGCGTAAATCACATGAAGAAGATCATTGTGGACACATTCCGCACAACAAGTTGAAGAAACACATGTGGCCTATCAACTCCAACCGTGAGACTCCAACAGTAAGGGCTACTATGGACACTACGACCTAGGTCAAACTTAAATTTAATATTATTGTTATTTTATAATATATTATGGAAAAAAGTAAAATTAAGTACAAGCATCAGAAAAATAATTTATTTATATAGATTAGAATAATAATAATGGGTTGTTTAATAATTCTAATGGTTGTTAAAAACAAAAATAATAAAAACTATTATATTCTAAGTCAAAACAATAATAGTAATAGGTTGTTAGGATATAAATAAATAAATAATAATAATATTAGGATATATAATTTTAATGGTAAGATTAAACTAATAAATAATTATTTTATTAATATATTTACTAAATGTATACATAAACTAGTTTGTTAAGGTAACCAATGAAAATAAGTTAAAAAGGAAGTTAATATGTTTGTAAAATTTTACTGATTATTATTGTTGTTATATCAAATTTTTAGACCTTATAAAATTATTTAATTTACAGATAATACCATTATAAATATCAAGAAACCTAAACCATTAAAGGTTGGTTTGAAATGTTAGTAAGAATACTATAAAATGGTTTAATATATACTTAGATAATATATATATAAATATAGAAGAGAGAGGAGAGAGCGAGGAAGTATTTAAATTATTCAGTTAAAATATAACTGTAAATTGTTTTAAAGAGAAGAATAATCATACCACCTTTATATCTTTAGTTAAAAAAAAATAAATAATATAATAATAAAATAAATAAATAAAATAACTAAATAAATAAAAAATCAATAAATAAAAAAAACAAATTAAAAATAAAATGAATAAATAATAAATAAAATAAAATGGATAAATGACTTAATAGTAGTAGTAATAATATGATAAAGATAAAAATAAGTAAACAATGAATTAGAATCAACCCTAAATGATAACTAATACATTAAATAATTAAATAACAAAGATGGTAAAGGTCCCCATCAATGAAAAAATAAAAAAACCATACCACTAAATTAAATCAAATTATATCTATATATATTTCTATATGGAATGCATAAATCTAAAATTAAGAAGACAGATAATGGAAAACAAAAAGAGGGGAATATAAAATAGCTCCACATATATATCTATATAAAAAGGAAGAGATTATATTAAAGGAACACTAAGGGAAGACACCAAAAAGGAAGAGCCACAAAGGGAAAAAGGAAGAGCCACAAAGGGACAAAGGAGGAGAAGGATAGGAGGAAATCCAATGGAAACCCTAGATCAAGGAGGAAACTGAAGAAACAGAAGGCAACACGGGTAACCCTGAAGGCACACCTCATGAACAAGAGGGGAAGAAGGAAAAAAACACTAAGAAGCTAACCCAGGGATCCAACATCTGCTTAACTATGATGGATCACAGAAGCCTCAATTTTACAACAATATAATATCTATATGAAAAAAAAAATCTTTAAATAACTAAATCTAAATTAATAATGGCAAGAGTAAATCCAAAACCCTAGTCAAGCTAGAGCTTAAAGCAGAACACTATACTTCAACTCAAAATGATTATCACTGAAAAGTCAAAGTGATTAATCCAATACAAAATAGCTGGCATTACACTTCAAGTCAAAGAAACATAAAGGAATTCATAATAGCTGACCTTATACTAAAATTCAAAATGCTGATCAGTGAAAACCCAAAATGGTGACTGCGGATCAACTCATTGCATCTCAGACTATTCAAGTAGACGATTGAGATCAGTTGCAGATCCCATGAAGGGAAAGAAATGCCAAGCCAAAGGGCTGAAGGAGTGACGATACACAAAATGCTGCTCCTTCTGCTGAGGTAGTACGTCCTCCCGAGGTAGTACGTCACCAACTTTGAATTTACGAGTTGTCGCATCATTACAGATCGCTGCAATATTTTTCAGATACATTTCGAGCATACGACGCAGGTTGCCCGAAGTTTTTGGGATATTTTCGATGTAGCCTGACAATGGGTTGCCCAAGATGACTATTCTGTTTATATTTTCGGGATTCCAATTTGCAGAGAGAACGTTGCTGTAAAGCTTGATGGGGCAGTGCGGCATGTAAAACAATGTTGGTTTTTCTGCCGTGCGTTTTGCTTCCTCGTTGCGCAGGAGACACGTACACCCCAACCGCTGCATCACTTGCTGATCGAGGTCAGTCATAATGGGGTCAAATACTTGCATATCATTCACCCAGTCAAAATCTATCCTCATCCGTATTGCTAGGGCCAACTGCATCCGAGAATCCTCTCTCTTCTCAATGCTTCCCAAACCATACACAACCATCTGGAATGGCCTTTCGTTTGGGTTTCCCTGTCCAATCTTCAGCATTTCTTCAGATACCTTGGGGCTTTTCATCTGCTGCATGAATTTGCCGTAAAATGTTGAACGCTTGACGGACCTGATGCACTGCTTAACTTTTTGCATCAAGGTTTCTAAATCCATTTCACAGTAATATTATTCTTCAGATTATTCAGTGGAAAACAGATTATTCTTGCTAGAAAACCCAAGCTCTTTCACGGTAACACAGATTATTCAACTAAAGAGTCAAAGTATATAAAGCTATGCCTTCATAACATTACCACAAAGAAAAACAGTCTGAAGGGTTAGCTCAAGGAGTGAGGGTTGTTAAGTATTTTGTTAAGTACTTGGTACTTATTAAGTAACTGGCAGATACTAAGGTTACAGGGTTAATTCTCTTCCAAGTCTTTGGGGTTAAGCTTTGCTAGTCTGGTCTAAGAGATTTAAAAGATTCCCTTCCTGGTTATCAGCCTAGATTTTGGGTGGATATAGCTGCCACTAGACCACAAGTTAAAAAGAAACATTGTCACAATAATTATAGGGAGTAGTATAGGGGAGGAATTGCCATGACTACTAAAAGTGACCGGAATCCTGGCAAAAGAAATTCAAAAAATCTTCTAAAGACAGTTTTTGAATAGTCTTTTTATGGTGGAAATAGTCTTTTTATGGTGGAAATGGATTTAGCTCCATGAAAAACTTCTACCACACCTAAAATTTGGAAGTTTAACAACAATAACTTGGATTTACAAAAATCCTTGTTTGATTTTCTCAAATATAACCAGAACTTCCAAAACTTTCAGGGCAATTCCTCTCGCTAGTTAGACTACCCCTAATTATAGTAATGAACACTAATGTCAAAGTGCCTATTTAATGTGGTCACATGTTTTGTAAAATTTGAATGAGTCAACTTGTTCTATTGACTATTATATTTTATTTATTCTAAGTAATATATATTTTTAAGATTAGATGTAATTTACCAACACTACTTAGAGCCATTATAATAATATATTCATTTTGTTACTTCCAAAATGAAATTTAGTTGGTCATATTATTAGAATTGACATTTTTCCTTAAATTCTGGGCATGTTTTCCCAAAAAGGAGTCCTTGTGGTCTTATCTAGTGACTCTTCTTAATTTTCATTAGCAATAATAATTTACCAGTGTGAAGACTAATAATCAACCCTAAGACTTTACTGGTATTGTTAAATTCATAAATACTTTTACTTAATTTTTTAAGAATACTAATAATTGTTTCAACATGTTTGAGGGTAGTTCCAATCTCACTCTACTCCATATGGACAAAGTAGATTCAAATTTCAATAAGCTTAACAGTTTTTTCACACCATTATAGAATGGGAGGATTTCAACTTTTCCATTGGATTCTATTAAGACAGAGAAGCACTCTATATAGTGGCATTGATGCTTGAGATCCTTGTTATAACCCTAGTTTATAAATCTGTGTTTCACATGTTTAGTTTTTTCTATCTTATTTTAATGCTTAGCTAGTCATATTAATAGTGAAGATCCCAATATAGAATATGATTTTTACAATACTTAGGCATTTTTTCTAGCATGAACATTTTGGAGTATAGAGGCCATCTAGAGGCTCTTTATTAATGCATTTTTAGTTCAAAATTTGACTGAGACTGGTGTTATTTTAGTTAATGCACTATTGCTCTATATATTGACCACCTTTCATACTTGAGTAAATAGGTTCCATTTATGTGGATATTTATGTATTTCTTTCAAATTTTAAATATTTGTGTAGTTTTTGGTCTAATTTCTATCTTTTGGGATTGACATTTTCAATTAATAATTATATTTTAATAAAATTGATCTATAACCCATTGTACATTTTTAATTTTAACTTTTCAACCAATATAGATACTCATACTCAATACTCATGGTATGACACATAGTCATTCACTCATTAATCAAATTTTAGAATAATGAATATTGTATTAAAATCAATGTACACATTATTTTACGGTTTCTTTTTCATTCAATCATTTAGGATTTCTTCCAAAAGTGCCATTTTAGAGGCTCTAAACTTGCTTGACCATTATTAATAATCAATCTTTCTAACCACCAAAAATAAATCAATTAAAACAACATCTTGAAGTCCAAATTTTTTATGAAATAACATTATTTAAGTATTTAGTATATTTATTTATTTACTTTTAAATTTTTAAAATATATATTTGGGTGGACATGAGAAAAATTCCAATTTTGATAGCTCACTAACATGGTTAGATGTCACACTAGCTACAAAATGAGTCTCTCCCTTAATAACTAATTTAAATTTTAAATTTACATTGTGAATTCTAAATTTACATTTTTAATTTCAAATTTATTAAATTTTGTGTTATTAAATCAATTTAAATATAAAAATATTAATAAGTCTATTTTTTAAAAAGTGCATTTATTAAGTAATTTGAAATTTGAAATTTATGTTAACTTTTATAATTAAATGTTATTAATCTTGAATTAATAAATCAATTTAAACACACGCACTAAAGTGATGTTTATTTGGGGAAATTTAATTTAAATTTAACTTTTAATTAAAATTTGATTAATTTAAAGTTAAATTTAAATTAATTAAAATTTTTCATTATTATTTTTAATTTAAATTTCATTAAATCTTGTGCTACTAATTTATATATAAAATAATATAAACTTACTTTGATAAACATGACTTTTATTTGGGTCTTACTCATAATGTAAGTAAATACAACATACCTTATTTTTCAAAATGCCTCAATTCAACAATGTGATAGAGATAATAATCTAAAAATTTAAAATTAGATGACAATTTATTCTAATTTTGTGACAATTTTGTGACTAGTTCAAAGAGAAAGCTTCCACTTGAATGCTTTTAAAGATAAGACAAAACTCAAGAAATTTTCTATCTCAAAATCAATCAAACATATAAGTAAATAATATAAAATCTAAAAAAAATAACTAATTATAGTTAGTGTTGAGAAATCTATTCCATTCTTAATCCATCAAATAAATAAAATTGGATATTATATATATATTATATTAAATAAAATAAAATTTGGATATATATATATATATAAAATAAGGATATTTAACCTAATTTCTATTACTTGCGATTTTATTTCTCAATTATAAGTTCACACACTTAAATGAATTATTAATTCTTAGAATAAAGTTTGGGCTCTTAGCATCACCTTTACACCTTCATGTCAAGTGAGGGATGTCACTCTATCTTTTTGCTACTCATAATCATGAAAATGGGGTGATATATTCATTATAAGGTGGGCCAAACCTACTTAAATGTGCCATTTAATGCCTTTTTCCTAACCCTAATTTTATGGAGAGTTTCACTTTATCATTTGACATGTAGCAAAAAAGTGGGCAGCCCTAAGAAATGTTTTCTTAGTGTGGCCTTACGAAATGTTTTTGTAAGTATTAAAAATATATAAATCAAAACTCTATTTCTCACTAGTTAAGTCATCTTTTCTGAACATCCAAGTGGTGGTTTATAAAATAATGGTTCTCCCCCTACATGATCTGACATTGTCCAATAGTTTTGAGCCCATTTGATCCATTTTAAGCCAAACACTAGTTCTGTTATGTGTCGAGCTCACAAAATAGAAGAAGAGATATATGAACGACTTTAAAAGAAGCCTCTTCAAGGGTAACCTCATTTACATTATACAAATGAACAATTCTTGGATGATACAAATGCGAATACCTCCTTTCTAAATATAGGAGTCTAAGAGGTTGCAATATATTGAAAGGCGACAAAACAATAATAATGTAAGGGTGCAACAATACAATAAGAGGTTGCACTACTAACAATAAGGGGCTACACTAGTAGTATAGTGACCTAACATGCCACTCGCCCTCAAAAACATGTTGTTCTCATTGCTTGAGTAGTTCTAGATGCTTCTGTACAAAATTCACATCTTCTCGTGAAGATGAGTGCTCTGAGTTCTCTTTCCAACGAGAGACGTCTCATCGAGATTGGATTCTTCAAGAAAGAGTTATGCCGAGTCTTCCACGATAACCTCATTATAGACTCGTTGAGTAGAGTGAACTTGTATAAAGTGCGATGTGTCACTCTTTCGACCTTCACCCCTAAAAATGACAGCCAATAAACTATATTGTGAACTCTTTTGGTCACATTTGATGAAATTTCACTCTGATGTTCCGAGAGATAGATGTAACGATTTTCGCAAAGTCACCTCTTTGAGATCGAATTGAGGAGCGTGCAAAAGCCCTAACTTCCTTGGACCATATATCCAAAAATATAGCAAGAAAAGATCTGAAATTTGGTCACGAGGTTCTTAAAGACTTCGGCTAAAATGAGTTTTAATTTCATCATATAAAACTTCATAGAAAAACTTTATAGAGAAAATTTCACGAGGACATCTTTGAAGGAGAGAAACCCTAGAATCCAAAGCTCTCATATCAAATGTTATGAAACAAGCTCACAAAATAGAAGAAGATATAGATAAATGACTCCAAAATAAGCCTATTTGAGGGGGAAACATCATTTACATTACACAAATGAACAATTCATGGATGATACAAATGGCAAGACCTCCTTTCTATATATAAGAGTCTAAGGGGTCACAATATAATCACAGCCGAAATAACAATAATGATATAAGGGCACAACAATAACAATAGTGGCATCCTATGGGGCACAATAATAAAAATATGGGGATTACAAGGGCACAAAGATATAATAAGGGGGTTTCACTCATAACAATAAGGTGCTACACTAGTAGGATAGGGACCTAACATGTTTACCTTGTTTTGCCTAAAAACAATTTTTCTAGCAAATCCATATTTGTTTTTTTCTAGTGCAGAAAGATAGTTAGTTGTTTTGGAGTCCCATGTTAAGTTATTGCAAGGTCATTGAAGGTGTTTCATGTCTTAGAGCTTAGAAAAATGGGTTTGTTTTGGCCATGTGAAGTGGTATGAATATGATGGAATGTACTTCTAATTGTACCCTCAAATGCCTAAAATTTTCAGAAGTGCACATTCGGAACAAGTCTTTCAATGTTTTAATGTGATGTGGAATTTTGAATCCAAAATACTTTTTGGCTTTAAAGCTAATGAATTGCACATTAATCAGATTATACACGTGGGTTCCACACTAAAGGTCCTCCTTACCTCACCAATCTCCATTTGTCCCACTTTGACTCTTCTATTCCCCGAGTGTTTCAATTTTCACTGTTGATCTCGTATACCCAAATGCAATGGATGACACACAGTATCACGCGATAACTAGCATGATAGATAGTGGGTCGAGAGCACTCGAGATAATTGATTTATCTATGCTACGTGTCGCCACCATAGGTTAATCACACAATTTAGAAAAATACCATTTACCATTTTTTTCCCACGCGAGATACCATTTATTGTTTTGGAATCCTCCCTACGTTCCTTTATAGTGAAAAAGGGTTAGAGCTAAGTCTATGGACTTGAAATAAAACCCTTAATGTTATTTAACTCATGTTTTCAATAAAACACATAATGGAAGAATAATAACGAGTGAGGGTCTACAACACGGATAGACAAATTACAAAGGAAATTTTGCACGTGGAACAACACATACACACCACATTTAGATCAATTTTTCAAGCAAATAGGAATTACAGAGTCTTGGCCCTCTCGGCCCAATTACATCAATTTGTCTCACTTCTATTTCTTTCACTCTCAAACCCTATCTCTCTTTTTCTCTTCCTCCCTCTCTTTTTTTTTCTTTTTTTTTTTTCTATCATTACATTTTTTCCTCTTTAATGGATCAAATCCTATTCTAACTACATTAACAACTCAATCTCTATTTTTGTCACTTCAACAATTAAATCCATATTCTCAAGCTTTAATACACACCTATCCTAAACACTTATTGCCTATTCTAAAAATAATATAATGTTCTAATTATTACAATAATTTAAGGAAAAATAAATTCTAGAGATCCAACCCTCTCTAGAAAAATTTGATTTGACCACTTAGGTCAATGAAATTAATTTCATGTTAGCCACCACATGTGAACATACAATCACATTGCTTGCTAAGTTGGGATGCTCCTGCATGAGACTCCCGGGGAAGAAAAGAATCATTCATCAAACTTTCATGATTTACTCCATACTTCTATAATTCTACTGTTATTAACCAACTCACATCCTCCACTAGCCGTCCCTTCCATTTGACTAGGTGCTAAAAATAAACTCGTCCTCTCACTAGTACAAAATGGATAATTAGTTACTAAAACAATGACTAAAATTCTCATATAAATGACTATTTTTCACTCGGTGATGAGTAGTAGCTAATTTAAAATATATTATAACGTGACCAACTTTTAGTCGTTATTAGCTTAGTCATTAATTGATTGTCTCAGATTTATCATCTAACAATATATTTAGTGATAAATTTGGTCATTAATTTTGTTATTGATTTAGTCATTAATTGCCACAATTAATGACCAAATATACAACAAATTATATTACTATATGATCATATGAGAAAACCAAATAATGACCAAAGAAATATGACCAAAATGTTTGTCATGTTATAAGATATTGTAAATTAGCTACTAATAGTTATATATATGCAAATTTTAGCAGTCCTTTGAAACCAATTAATGACCAAAGAAACATGACTAAATTTTTGTTGTGTTATAAGATACTATAGATTAGCTACTAGTAGTCATATATATGAAAAATTTAGTTGTCATTTGTAATGAAAATTAATCATTTGTAGTAGTCAATTATAGTTTTTTGGTAGTTTCATATTCATTATATAAATGACTAATTTAATAGTTTTTTATTGATTTTATGTGTCCATTATTAATCAACATAGATTAATTAGTGTGATTTTGCAACCAAATAAAAAAAAAAAACATCATACAATGTGAATTGGTTCATCTATTATGAAAATTCAAAATTACATATGTTAGTCAAAATACTAAACAATATCAAGTGCAAATATAAATAATTTCAACCATAGAAATTATATTATATGAAATGTCGAGTATTTCAATATGAATTTCCAACTCAACATTGGTTGGACTACAATTTACACATTAAATGTTGTTTCATCACTATAAAACATTATACTCATTATGGTGTCAAGTCATTGTAGGTGAATTCACAAACTATGAAGACTTGGACATTAGTCTCTATATGTGTGTCTTATGCGAGATATTGGCTTTAAGGGTACCATTAGACTTGTTCTCTTCTCTCTCTTTTTGCATTTGTCACTTTAGTGTTAGTGTTCTCCTCTTTATTCAAATCCTGTGGCTTACCATCAATACTGAGTTCCTTTTATGGAAACAAAAGAACCTAGAATGCAGAGTGTAAGACACGAAAGACAGCGAACACTAGAATATAAATGAAAGTAGACTATAAAGTATTTATATTACATATACCTCAACATCAACAATGTTAAAGCCATTCTTCCACATAAAAGCAAGAAACTCAAACAAGTTTTCTTCAGTCGAGTGATAGTTTCCACTATGTGGCCAAATGACCTATATAAATAAATTAAAGGCACCATAGAAAAGAACACCTTAGCAACTTAGTGTTCAACCTTCAGGGAAAGCTTAGGCACAATCATGCCAACTAAGTTACATGCTAAAGAGCTCAAGTTGTAAATAACTTGTAAAAACAAAATAATCTCAATTATGATTTCTAATCCTTGTCATTTTATTCGCAACAACAATTTGTTGTCGAATGCATGAACTTGGTCAAGTATATAAACAACATGTTCTCAAATAACAACATGAAAGTAAACTGTTCTAACAATCGTGAAAATATTTCAACACAAAACAGTGAAAAGGATTTCAATCAATATCATGTAATATTAATTTCATCTTAAAGCTTTGGTTGTTGTTTAAATAGACATAATACCAAGTACTTTCAATTTCATAGTTAAAATGTAAATCAAAATCGAAATAAATGTTCAAAATACAATCAAACAATAAAGAGAGTATATCATGGAATTGACATTGCAATTATAAAAATCTATTTATCTCTCCATCGATATCTTATGACGCATTCCCAAAACATTCTCTTGCCCAAATGACCATAAGGTGAAAGAATCACAACATTAAAAACCATAGGAATATTTACTAGAAACATTTCCAATGTTGATCGTTGAAGTGCTTGAAGGATCTCCAACAATAAATGAATCATATCCAAGAGATGATCTCTATATTGTTTCCCATCCTTCCTCCAATCACATTTCATGTAACCTATCCACACTAGAGTCAAGTAACAATCAAATGAAGGAATTGGGATTTGTTTCTATCTTTTATATGTATAAAATTTGAATATAATTTGTTTTGGTAACATATTAATTCGTATTTAATTCCTTCATGTCATGAGAATGTATTTATCAAGTAGAACGTCAGAAAAATTTACCTCAATGAGGTCCTCTAACAATTTCTACAATACCAATATTTGCCTCGTTGTGATATCTTGGATAGAAAAAAGAACATATTTGCAAACGAAAAAGCCATATATTACTTAAGCTCAAACTATGTATATGGTGTATTCTTAGGTAACCTTTTAAGATGTCGCTCTATCTTTACCAAAGAAAATTGTAGCTTGGTTAAACTTTATATCGTGTCATTCAACATCAATTTCTCCAAGATAAATGTCACACATTATTCTTTCACATTTCTTAACATGTTAGATATGATAAATTGAAAGTCATATAAAAGGAAGAGAAAACAATTCTCTAAACAAAACAAATAAACAAACAATGCCTCTAATAAAATTTCACACCTAAGAAATTACTCTCGCACTTGCTAAGACTAAAGCTCATATTCTTTTAATAATTTTTGGGTCATATTTAATTGGATATTTGTATTTTTACCACGATTTCAATTTTGTGCTAAGAGAAATATATAAATCCAGGTTATTATGAGTGAACTTCAATTATAATTCAAAAAACTATTGTCATTATAAGTTATGGAGAGAGAAACATCTTCATAACTAGGATTCTATATTCTAGTTTGTTTTGAGTTGAGTTGGTATTTCAATATATAGTTTTCTCTAAAGAAGTGAAATAGAAAGATGAGAATCGAAATAACCTTGTGAATTTTTAATTAATTCATCTTATATATCTCTAAAACAACGAGGTCGTCCTTCTCTGCTATTTGATAGAGATTTATTGGCATAGAATAATAATGAATTAAGTATCAAACAAAATGACGCAATATATTAACCAAGGAAAGAAAAATGGCATGGGTTTTGTATTTTTGTTCTCGAAGGAAATCCAACAATGGTTGTGTTGTTTCTTTATCATGAAATAGTAATTTAACTCCATTACCAATAAGACATGGTCATGTTGGGTAAGGAAAGCATGAATTTAAGGGGTCAAGGTCTAGCTTCAATACATAGTTATCCTTGTCACTACAAAATATAAAGTTGTCATCATTTGCTTATCCATGTAAAAAGAAAAGTGAGTTTCTATTTGTGCACTTGTGATAGTATATGAAAAATATAGCACTAGTGGAAATCAAAGTGTGTTATCCCATCATTCAACCTAAGAGAGAACTTATATATTCAATTGTTGACTGCAATGGAAATCAAATGTAAAAACCACTAAACTTGATATTTACATGACATAGTTGTAATGAACTAGTACAGTAGAAGCATGCTAACTCATAAACAAGAGAAGATAAAAAAGAATAATGGAACATTATTTCCTACCACATAATTCGCACGAATAGAATTTCCATAGAATTCATCCAAAAAATGAGAATAAATTATGGAAAAATAACATATCATTAGTGTTTTGTACCCTCTTTAACACATGTAGCCTTGGGAATTAGAGGAGGCCAAATGTAGCAGGATTCCAATTGTGTGGGATATAAAAATAGAAATGTGGAAAAAAAGGCCTCCTAGTTCACAAAATCTCACTCTAAATAATAGAACATGTTGAGGATAGTAATGATGAAAATAGACCATGTATTCAGATCAAGCCCCTTATTGGTCATCAATTAGCAAGACAATTGGTAATTTTTACTCATAAAAAAATATATCATAATTACTGTAATGCATTTGTGGATCCTTTTGTGAACTTTTTTACATTTATATTATAGCGTCCATTCAGGAGAGTGTGATGAAAATTATCCAAGTTTGGCCATACTGACTTCTCCTTTCATATGCTTATGTTAATGGACAGAGAGCTACCTTTCATCGGTTTGGAAAATCAAGTGTCCCTCCCTTTCATTCAATATGTGGAGATGCCCCACAATTGAAGGACCTTGATAGTTTTGAATCCAATCTTACGGACATAACAAGTGGATGTTGTTATGGTGATTTGAGAGGGAGCAATGACTTGAGAATTGTTTAGTATTCCCCTTGTGGTGCTTGGAAGATAGTGTAGGAGAAATGGTTTATCTATTTGTGTTGGTAGGGACATAATGTTTTTACAATTTCTTAGCTTAGAAGAAGGAGAGAAGCATAAGAACCAAGATCAAGACGATGATTTCAGCTATGGGAATAACTTTGCAATCTGAGGGAAGCATGCAAGAGAAACTGGTCCTTATATATAATTGGGAGGAGGAAGGTGGAGCATGGATTAGAAAAAAAGATACTTTATGATGATAAGGACTATATATCATTATCATCATCTAGGAAATTTTTTTAGGAAGAATCATCTTTACGGTCATGGGTTCAGGAATGTGAATCAGTGGATGCCACTTGCAATGGAACTTTACCAAAAAATGTTGGTGTGGTGATGGTCGTGTCACGTGATGTGCCCCCGAAAATTCAGAAATCTTATAGGCAATGTCAAGGAAAATTTCTTTCTCTACTCCTTAACTCATATTTTGCACCATCCATGTTTTGATAGACCAATTATCAATATCATAGAATGATCTTTTCTTTAATGAAGGAGTCCAAGGGGTAACATTTTGAATATATGATCAAATTTAAAAAAAAAATGAACAATCTTGTTTGACTTACAAGGACTTGGGTGTCAAACTTGTTGCCGAGACAATGTTATTAACATGTCAAAATTTTGAGTACGACATGGGGTTGAGTTTGAATGAGAGGATTTCACTTAATACTATTTAGTCAAGGAAAAGAATCAAATTCATAGTTCATTTCAATTATTTTTTGTGAAGCATAATAACAGAGTTGATGAGCTTAATAGGGCCAATCCTTTTCATGATGTGCTACATTCTAATGGAATGAATGCATGAACTTAAAAAGGCTAAGATATGATATAAATCATGGGAAATTTTGACCAAATAAATAACCCAAAACTCACACTTGAGATATGATATAAATCTTGGGAAATTTTAATCAAATACATAACGAGAACATTAAACCTAGTAGTGTGAAATCCATTGTTTGAAGTGTGGCTAGTGAAGACAAATTTCTTAAATACTTTTAAAAATTAACATACAAATAATTTATAAAAGCATGGAATTTCATTGTCAATCAAATGTCAAACGAGATAATAATTAAAGTGATAACCCACAACAACAATCCAAAATCGACAAGGCTTATTGGACAAATATTCAAAACTCATTAGGAACATTCTAATCCTACAGGATGCTCATCTAAAGCAATCAAAAATGTTACTTTTCCTTGGAAACATGGAATGTTAATGATATAACCGACAAAAAGATAAATAATTAAAACTAAGTATTAGAACTAGGGAAAAAAACGAATGGTAAACAAAATGAAAATGGTGAAAAATGTGCCATACCCACTCCATGAGACTACCATTTGCTTCTATACTCAATGTTTTACAAGACTAAGAAAGTCATTCCACTAGTGTCCAAATCCTTGTATCGACAGTAGAATTCATCCTCGTATCCATATACAACCTGCATTGGTCTTTCGTAAACAAAAAAATAAAAGAAAATGAAGTGAGAAAGCCTTTTTACTTGTCAACGGTTTAAAGATTTTGAAGCATGCATTTAAAAATAAGATTCTCATATGAATATCCTTCACTGCTTTGAAACTCTATTCAAATACATCACTTCCTCCAAAAAATTTACATATCATGCATTGTCGTAATTCAAGTCATCCATTAAATGAAGTTCTATCGTCTCTAGAGTAGGGTTACCCTAAAGAAAGCAACCTAATACATTAATTTCCCTATCATTAAATTCAATTATGTCTACATAAACATGTATATGCAAAGATGAGAAAGTGGGAATCTCAGACGTCAAGGTATGGGATATTTTGAAATTCGTGTATTGCATTTCAAAACTAGAATAAGCCAACTCTACATTCATTTACGAGGTAAAATACATAAATATTCATTATGAACACCATGGAAAAAAGCCATGAAATAATTTTATGGTCTTTTCACATCTCATAGTCGGTTAACTTTTTTAATTTAGGTAGTGTATATTTTCATTAAGGAATACATATGAAACAAAGTCATTACTTGGTTCTATTTCATATCTATTGGATATACGGAATATCCAAACATGACATAATAATAAACCAAAACATAATAGTCAACCTAAGCTACATCAATATATGCTTTGTAAATTTATTTATTTTTATTCTATACCTGAAAACTATGTAGCAAATGAAAACATTATTAAACATTGAAACATGTTGTTCATTGCGCATGTAAAATAAAAGAAGAAATTTTGTTTTTGCGAAGCTAAATTTTTCACCCATTAACAAACATTGGAGATTCGGTAGCCTCTTGAACAATAAATTGAGAAGACACATATTCCTTTAAGTAAAGGCACAAAACATATGACTATATCCTTTAATGATTTAAATCTCCCCATCATCTTAATTAATATGTCCACAAAGAAATTGTATACATTATCGGGATATGAGCACATTTCCAGTATAGTCAAATTACTTCCACATTGCATATTAAGTTTGAAGATAGATCATGAAAGCTCTTGAAATACTATCCCATTCACTCTCAAATATTTTATCATGTATGCTCTTACATACAAATATAGGACAACCTATGTTTACATTGGTTTATATTCTATCCACATACAACCTACATTTAGACTTGTTTCATTGTAAAGCGTTGAAAGTAATAGTAAAATACACACTTACATGGTTGTAGTTTGAAGCAATACAACTGAAGAGGTTTTGTCCATATCTAGTGGCTATTTGATGCAAATTCAGTGATTCCTCTGCTGAGGACCACAAACACAGGGAGTGCAGTGAAGCTGGAATACTAATGACCAAATATTATTTATGGTTTCGGTAGTCGATTGTGGTGTCCAATAGAATTGTATGAGCATATAACTAATATTCAAAAGGGGTCCTATGCAAGTGCTTCTAAATTATATCCCTTGGAAGCTTCAACATAGTACTCAGTATCATCATACAGGGGACCACCCAAAAACAAACCATCTGATCTTGTCAAAGTTTCAAGAACCATCTCACCCTTTTTTAAATGACATTGCTACTATCATTTTGATGGAAGTGAAACATCAAATATTTTACTCTCACCCTTGTAGAATGGAAACAACCTTTATTCTCCACGTGGAATAAAAGTAAAAGCAAATTTCCCATCTGCATCAGATATTGCATGACAAAGAACTTGATTTGGGCAAGGAGCTTCATTGAGGGAATTTCACCTCATGGACATAATCTCAATAAGTATACATGAACACCTAAAATAGGGTTACCCTGAGAAACAACTTATCCGTCCACATCATAACTTGGGACATAAAAGATGTCATCCAATACAAGATTTCTAAAGGCCAAATCCATCTCTTGATAGCCTCTTTGAACAATCGTTAAGAGAACATGAGAATCACATATTTGAAAGAGAATATTATAAAAATATAATCTATAAACATCAATCATTGTACCTCATGCATAGCTCCATCCTAGCTAGGATCGACATTAGGTATGACCTTGTATATTCTTCCATTGTTTAATAATTTGCTCACAACGCCCACTCTTTCCAGTTCTTCACATTTGATTTCATCAAGGGCTATTGTGTCCTCTGGACACCCATCCCTAAGGAATCTCCAAACTTATTCTCCGTATTGAATGAAGGGAAAGAGAGAAAAATATCATGGTATTTCCCCCGAGGGCTACTGTATCCTTGAGACACTCATCCTTAAGGAATCTCCAAACATATTATGAATATTGAACGAAGGAAAAGAGATAAAAATATCATGGCCTTTCCTTTTGAAAAAAAATGTATTGGGATTTGATATGACCTCATATTTTTATATTTCCTGAGGATTGATGAAGTTTATGTATTCATGACGGGAAGTATCAAATCTATATTTCCTTGGGTTAACATTTATAAACATGTAATTATCGCTCTGAAATGTAAACACAACATTAATGAGATCATTGCTTGTGGAAATGAGATCAACCTTCACATTAACACCACCTACATTTATATATGGACAACTTTCTCCTCCAACAGGCCCATCACTCTTCGAGAAATAGTGAACCCAGTGAAGTGAAAATTAATGTCTTCATGGCCATTGCAACCATTGTGATCCACTTATACATATTCACCCATTTAAGATATATTCCCCAAGTTAGCGAATATGAATATTTCCGAGGTAATTTTTCCACTCGATAATATTAACATCAATTCCGAAACTATCTCATTCATCTTTAGAGAGCTCTTGAAACAATTTTTCACTATTGTAACGAATCTGCACAAATATATTAAAAAAATTATTAATGTACGCTGATTGATAACCAATCAAAATGTTTAAAATAATACAACACCAACAATTTTGTATTTCATCTCCATTGCACATAGTTCACCTTCCCTCCTATAATGCATATGGCTCATAGATCTTTTCCACGTGCTTCAATTGCTGTAACATATATTTTGTAGATGATTTTGATAACCCCACTATGTGCAATATGACTATCAGTTTGTAATGATTCATTTTACGTCTTTTTTTTATAATTATGGTGAATCAATAATTCTTTAGATTAAATAATGAATCTACTCCTTGAACAAATATTATATTTGGATATTATATGAAAAATAAAATTTACATGAGTAAATTCTAAACTTTTCAAATTCCACTTATATTCATCAAAATTTTGAGTAAGAAACATTACAACTTATGTTGTTTGGTGAAATAATTGTTGTGTCGAGAGCATACCCATAATTCTCCATAGTATTAATGCATGTCAGTTCCTTGAACAATTTTACTAGGTTTCCTCTGCTATGAGTGTAGTGATTAGATTAAAATGTTCAAATATTATTTTTAATATTTCTTGAATTGTTATGGGATTTACCACCGTAAAATAAACCTTATAAACCTTTACACCATGGTTTCCTCCTTGTTTTTCCATGGCTGCTAAAGTTGCATTCGTAATCATGTCTGTCGATATTGTAATTTGAAATCAACCAAAAAAAAAACACATTTAAGAGAAAAAGGATAATGGTTTTTTTGAGTCTAAGTTTTGAAGACATGTATGGAGGCTCTGATCTCCCAAGAGAAATAAATAATGTATAGAAGCTCCATAAAAACCAAATAAATATGAATTCAATAATTAAAAAATGTGAAATCTAAATTTGGAACCATCCACTACCATATTCGAGATATAGATGAACAATGTAATCTAATAAAAAAAAATTAATATGGAAATACTCCAGAAAATTTGAAATTAATTACAAAATGATTTTTCACATTTTGTTAAGAGTTACTCACCATATCTAGTACATAATCTCGGTCGGCTAAAAAACAAGATAGTTGACCTTTTCTACAGTGCATAATGATTGGATCAATCATTTTGCAAGATTAATATTTGATTTAGCTCAACAACAATGTGAGAGTAACCGAGCATCGAATCCTAAATTTTCGTCAACATTGTCAAAGATTGAATTTCGAAGAAACCTAAGCATCCATTGATCCATCCATGGTAGTTCAAACTGCCATACATGTAACCTACATCTTAAGCACCCACCATGTCTCCATTATAAGGAAATTCGAATCTAAAAACCTACTAGTTTTTTTCAAGGTTTTAGCAGCTCACTGCATCTCTCCTTCTCTAGTTGCCAACTAGGTTTTGCTAGTTCAATTTCGATAGAATCTCAAGTCACTCTGATGGTTGAGATGTCGGTTTTCATGGGCACCAAACACATGGATCCACTGAAAATCTATCAACAAGATCTGGATCAGTTTTATCCTCCCAGAGATTTGAATAGGTGTTACCCTAGTAGACACAGTGCTAGATGTAAAACAATGCCTTTACATTGCCAATTATCAAGGAAATATGATGTATGACCCTAAGGTTTAGGGAAAAATCACCCAAAACCCTAAATTTACATAGCTTAAATAATTATATTATTAAGTTATTTGTAATTAAAAGTTTAAATCAAATAATTACAAACGTTTTTACTCTCTTTGAAAATAGAAAGTAACTTTTCATTCAAATTATATTATTTTAGATTTCAATTAACTGAAATTTAATTTATTCTAATTAATATAAAATTGTTTTCGGTTATTTATATGTATGTTTCAAAGTTATTTATAATTTCATATTAAAAATGAAATAATTATTGGTCCCATGGGGTAGATCTCATTTAAAAAAGTAAACATCTAAACTTAAATGTAAATGTAAACATAAATGTAAATGTAAAAGTTAGTATTTAAGATTTAACATTGTTAATCTAATGTCGGCCCTACCTAAAAATTAATCTAAACATTATTATTATTTATAAAGACAACATAAATTTAAAATATAAAGATGTGAATAGTAAAAAAAAATCCATGATAAATAAATAAAAATATAAATAAACGAGAAGCATAGTAAATAAATAAGACTTTATTTATATTTACGCCAAAGGTATGGTAAATATTTTTTTAAAATAAAGTGGAGGTATGGTAAATAAATAAAACCTCTTTTTATTTGTACTCCCTTAACCTCTCTATATTTATGAAAACTCAGAAATTAGGTTTTTTTTAGATGGATCCTCGAGACACAATTATTAATACCATGGGCGAGTTACCATATTTATAAAATAGGTATGATAAATAAATAAATATAAAATAGGTATAAATATGTATGGTAAATAAATAGAACCTCTTTTTATATTTACCCCATTGCATCATTTTCACCTTATCCTTAATTTCTTTAATTGAGAACATAACTTTCAGAATAAAACAAATCATTGAAGTCTCAAAATCCTAACAAATGCTAGAGTGATTGTTGGATCAATTAAATAGAAAGGAAATCATTTGATATACTTTTAAATTCCAGAATATATTGAAGAATATGAAACTTTCTCATCCCTTTCTCCTAATAAAATTATAATCTATGGAATCAATCAAGTATTCAACTTACCTCCAATATAGTTAAGGTATCACTTTGGAGAAGCACATCTAGAAGCATTGGGATAGTATAAATGGAATTAACTAGGAGAAAAATGAAGCACTTTAGTGGGTGCTCCAAAATATTTGAACGCAACTGAAAATTATTTTATAATACCTCCACACATTTTAAAATAAAAACCATTCAGTTGCATCTCAAGTATTTTCCACCTTTCTGTAATATGTAATTCTTTGAGCAAGAATAGAGCATTCATAAATATTGTCATGAAAGATGACTCTGCATAATCCTCATAAGTTTGACTCTAACAAATGAACAATTTCATGTAGTGAATAAATCTTACATGGTATATTTCAGCGATTAAAATGAAAATTTTATTCTTAATCTCATTACAACAAAAATAAATTTATCCCCAACTAGTTGGTATCTAAAAAATCAAGAATTTCATGAAGTAAAGTAAAATTACATGGTAGATCCCAATGATCTGCGATGAAAACTTTATTCTTGATCTTATTACAACATAGACAAATTCAAGAGTACATACATATTTCCTTATCTCAGACAAACTTTGAACACATTCCGAGATTTCATAAAAATATAATGATATGCTTTACCTGTAGGACATGAGAAAGTTATCTACATTTAGCACCTGTCACTGGACAATAGCGTTATAGAGACACCATCTCATGGAATTAGAATCATGTAGATGTATATTTTTATAGAGATACATTGCAACACCTATTCAACACTACCTTCAAGTTTCAAATTCATCGATTGACTTACATTAATAGCAAATTCTAGTCGGATTTGATTAAATAGAACCCAACAAAAGCCATTTATGATAGTTGTTGTTGTCTTCTCTGGATCTATCCCCCTTTGGAAATAGAATAATTGATATTACCAAATTTTTGAGTTACTTTCTTCATGTTCAACATGGGCTATTGGGTTCTTCATGTGGAAACGATTGCATATATTAGATGTATAATGGAAAAAAGCATTCCATTCAAGGTTTCTCCTAAGGTCTCTTGGTGAATTATAAAACACCATCTACTTAAAGCATGATATGTGGTAGTAACAGAAACCTACCCAAGATCCCACTTAAGAATTCAAAATGTTGCAAATAGCAGACGCCTTAAACAATATCAACTATTTAATTACATAATCACACTAAAATGGACAAATATTTAAAATGTTGAAAAGTGTGAAAAAAATGGAGTTGGACTATTATAGTTATGTGAGGGTAGATATAGCTATGTAAAATGTAACTTCTATCTAAAACTGTTTAATTTAAATTTTATAGCTACATGAAATGTAACTTTTATATAAAAAATTGGATTTGGAATATTATAGTTATGTCAGGGTAGATATAGGTACGTGAAATTTAACTTTTATATAACATTCTAAATATCCTTTTTTAGTCATTTAAGAGACTAACGTTTTTTTTATCATTGGCTAATAACTTAATACTTCACCAAAAATAGCATTCAATTGGTTCTTCACCAACCAAGGGGAAATTTTAAGCTAGTGTGAAAATGCTTACTCACTCCCCTGCCATATTTCAGATATTTTATTTCTGTGCGGATTTAAGCTAGTGTAATGTAACTTCCACATATTTGACAATTTAAATGTCAAATTTTACTGAGATTGAAGTTATACAATTAACGTATGCACAATATGCACGAGTTATAAGTAATATGATGCTTACATGTTATATCAAGGCAAACGTTTTCTCATCCCATTAACTCTTATCTTATAGTTGGTGATGGAAATAGCCTTTAAAATTATGAGCCATCCTTGCCATATCTTATATTTAATGATCGATATATCTTTTAAAATCGTCATCCTTGTTTGTTATTTTATGTACGATCAACTTAAATGAAAGTGATCGTAATTTTATTCAATATTATCTTGTACACCTAGAAATAAAATGATGTGGAGGTGGTGTTTCTAGTGATTTTCAAACTTGTTTAAGTTACATAAATTTATCCTATTTAAAGTAAATAGTTGCATTCACCATTATATCTTCAAGTCAATAAATTTTCTTGAGGGCATATTCATGACATTCATCATCTTTGAGACTTATGAAATATTAGTAGTATCTTGAACTAAATATAAAATGTTGGCATATAATATTTTCATGTGTTTTTTACTCCGTATCACAAATTTATTGATATTTTATGATTCTTGGTTTCAATTTCCATGCTATGACTAGATTCATCATGCATGCTACAATCTTTAGTTGTGCACACATCATATTTCTCACTTCTAATTGTATAAAAAATATAGAGTATGCACAATGACATGTAGTGACATGTGTGTGTCTTTTTTACTTAATGATATGGTTGATTTTTTATCCCATTCCAATCTACCAAAATGAAATTAAGAGAGACAAGGACACGAGAAGGACTATTAATAAATGATATTGGAGACTTTAGAATGCAATTCAAATTGTACCTAAATATAAAGATAGGTATTTGCAGCTGCATGGTCAACAATGAGCATTGAATCACACTATGAAAAATTCCTTGCATTATAAGAATTTTGTTGCACGTGCACTGATATTTGTATCATTTCCTTAACTTGCATATAGATATAATTTTAGAAACAATCCTACTCCTACAATTCTTCCCTATATGGATCATATTTTTGCCCCATATTGATAGTTATTTTTCAAGAAAACATAATATAACTCTCCAATTGCATCATTGTCTTTCAAAACAATGCTTGAGTATTTCCAAGTGCTTGTTGAACTAGTCTCTACTCAGGTCGATGAAATCCTTGATTTGTCTCCATCGTACAAATCTATTTTCGTAATAAAATTATAAATCCCATGTCTGCATTCCTCGTCCCCGACATACGAATTATTTATAGTAGAATATTGTATCGTTGCTCCGTTAGTGCAATAGAGATCCACTAATGTGGCATGTAGACGATTGATGTCATAAAATGGTGCAGTGCATCCCTCAATATATGTTAAAAGAATCCTCTCACCTCACAGAACTCCTCTCATATACGACAATAAGAGTCCTCTGAAACTGCCCAGTCTCCATCTCATTAATCCTGAATGAAGTGGATATTTCCATGGCTGACAAAGTGTGCTTAGAGATTTAGTAGAAGTAGCTATAACAAAAGGAAAATAAAATATAATGCAACATAGCAGTTATCAACAGGAGGAACAACCATGCTAAGCTACTTCCTACCTAGATCAAGATACTCTTGAATTACCTCTTATAACTAACAAAAGATAACCTCAACTTCCTATAGAGTCTATACATGCATGGTATCAGTGAAAACACTATAAGAAATAACATCTACAAAAACGTTGCTCAATCTCTTCTTCTAGTCAAGCGCATGCCCAGCTTTCGAAAAGTATCAAGCAGGTTAGCGTCCACCTCATCCAGGATCCCCCTATTTCTCTACTCTCTCGGTTTAGCTTTAGAATAATAGAAAATGTCTTGGAAATTGATAGGTGGGTATAAGTTATCAGACCATTTGGGTTCTTCCATTTTCAATCATTTCCTATAAGCATTGAGTCTAATTGTAAAAGCCATTTAGGTTCCCTATTTTTATTTGAAATTAACCTAACTTTTGGAGAGTTGTAAGGTTTAATTGATATAAGTATATTCTACTTAAAATATGGTAACATTGTTTAAAACTATAGGCATTCAGATCAGAATCTAAGGATGAAACAAAACAGATTTTATGTTCATGATTACAAGAAACTTTAATTTCATGTGACAAAGTTTGAGTAACTTCTATTATTTGCATCCTACTAGGATATTTTCTTGCATCAGTTGAGCCCTTTGAATTTGGGCATGGTACAATCCATTACAGAAACAATTAACCACTAAAAGAAAGGTGAAAATTAAAAATAAATTTCATGCATTTTTACCCTAGAAAACTTATGGAGGAGTCAACTCATCTATACAATAAGGACATGCAGAATGCTTACATGCACATTATATTTTGATGAATTTTTGGCCACAATCAAGATATTCATTATCATAATCATCAAACCCTCTATACAATGAAACATGAAAAATTTTTACTTGTGCATTGTCTTTAGATGAATTGTTGGCCACAATCTAGACCTGCATTATCATAATCATTAAACCCTCAACTCTAGATGAAATTTAAGCTTTGATCATATAAACCCTCAAAATTGTTTACCCATAAGAACAAAAATCATCTTTACTAAAAAGGAACATTATCATAATCGTTAAACCTTCAACTTTAGAATAAATTTATGCTTTGATCATATAAACCCTGGAAGTTGTTTACCCATAAGAACAAAAATCATCTTTAGTAAACAAAAAGAACTATCTAGAGTCTAAATCCATACCCATGTACAAATAGCAAAAATATCCATGCCCAATGACCTTGCCCTTCCTCCATCTAATCGTTGATTCTCTCCTAAGATGTTTCGCATGAAAAATCCATTTTGGGTTCAAATCCCATGAAGTCCATGTATCATGTTGCTGGTCTTCCTTCTTCTGGAATTTCCACACAAATATTGACAAGGTAGAGAAAAATACGTTGCTACAATGTGATGTTGTCATCTGTGAATAAATATTTATAATGGAAAAAATAAAAGAAATATTTATAATATAAAACAAAATATTAAATTTCAATTGGGTTAAATGATTTATTTTTAATAAGAATTTGTTATTTTTGCATAACACACTAAATTAGAAGGAAGAAGAAGAAGTTAAAAATGGTATGGGGATGAGTATAAACATTTAAATATGGCCTCAATTAATAATAAAAAGTTAAATTAATAAAAATAATAAAATTCAATTTGTTATATTTTGATTTTCTTATTAACTTGTGGGCAGGCTTTGTTGCAATACCATGGGCCAATACCATGGCTTATCAACATTATAAGTCCAAAAACTATAACTTATTTCACAATAAAAATATTTTATAATAATATGACAAGATTCTTAACCATGGATATGCACCCCCACATCACAATAGATATTATTAACTTCTAAAAAATAGCCCTAGTTACAATACCATTTATCAATGTCATGGATTGTCAATACCACATGCCCAAAAAATTTAAATTATTTCACAATAGAAATATTTTATAAAAATATGACAAGATTATTAACCATGGATATTCACCCTCACTTTACCATGGATATTAACTTGTAAATCGACTTTGTTACAATACGATGGGACAATACCATGACTTATCAATACCATATGCAGGAAAACCATAACTTTTTTCATAGTAAAATTATTTTAAATTAATTTAATTTTACAACATTTTTTTAATTGAATCTAAAAGGGAAAATGTTACATTTTGAGATATATCTAAACCCTCTATCCTTACAACTATTAAAAATATTCCCATAGAAATTAAATTAAGGTTTTAGTAAAATTAAGCTAACATGGATCTATTCTAGTTCTTTATATATATAAAGAACCAACATATATCCATCTTAGCTAAGGATCCAAGGGATGAGAGCAAGAAAATTGACTCATTATAATAGATTACATATAGTGCATGATTTTTAAAGTTTTTCATTATTTTATTTTCTTTGACATGATTGATCCAAAATATAGGCTTAATATTGTACAACCAATTAAGTTTTTTAATTTAGATAATTTATTAAACACAACACAATGTGATCAAATTTAAGAGAGAGTTGGGGAGGGGGGAGAGAGAGGGAGGGAGATAGTGAAAAATATGGAAGGCACATAGATAAAGAAAGAGAGAGTGATGGGAGGGAGAGAGAGTGAGGTGGGAGAGAGGGAGTGAGAGGAAGGAAGAATGAGGAGAGAGAGAGAGAGAGAGATGGAGTTGGCATGGGAAAGACAGGGAGGAAAGAAAAAAGGCATAGAGGAGGAGAGATAAAGGAGTGATAATGGAGATATTGAGAGAGAGTGAGGGAGAGAGGAGAGGAGAGAAGAGAAAGAATAGGAGAGGATAGAGATAGGGAGAAAAGGGGAAGGAAGAGGTATGGAGACATAGAGATGGAGAAGGACAGGGAGGGGGAAGATAGTGATAAAGTTGGATGAGAGAGAGAGAGAGAGAGAGAGAGAGAGAGAGATATTTTGGGGGGGTGATATAGGGACTTGGGACATAAGGGATAGGGAGGAAGGATCATATAGACGAGGAGAGAGAGATGGAATTGGATGGGGCAGGAGAGTGAGGGAACAAGAAAAACATATAGGGATAAAGGTGGAGAGAGAGAGGGGTGACAAGGGAGGCATGGAGAGATATTGGGGGACAGAGGAGAGTGGGAGGGAATAGAGAGAAGGATATAGATAGAGAGGGGGAGAAGGGGAAGAGATAGATAGAGAGAGAAGGGGAAGAGATGGGGAGAGAGTGTGTGTATGTTTAGGGGGCGAGATAGAGAGAGGGAATAACAAAGAGACACAAATATAAATATAGATATTATATAATATTATATAACTAACATAGATCCATATTAACCCTATAACTATCCAGTCCCAAGAGGGATCCAATCTCTTATGCTGCAAACATTTCGTCAAGTTTTGCACTAGGAAGGAAGTTTGCACCTTGAGAGATTGGATCCCTCTCGATGCTTAAGAGATCTGGGGTTAAGATGGATCTAGGTTGGTTAATATGAAATTAAAGTAGTTTTTATTTGATATTATAGTCCTAAAAGAGAATATTTCTCTTCGAATTAATTTCAAAATGGAACTAGATCGAATGAGATTCGATAAATATATTTTTAAAAAATATGTAAACTAATATTTTATTATTAAAAAGTGTATTTCTAAAATTACAAATGATTGGAGATAAATAATGCAAAGTTGGCTCACCTATACACCATCTGAGGACGAAGAGGTGTTCAAGGAAGGATAACCTTCCAGCCAATATTTAGCAAATTTTCAATCCCCTATCACTTGTAAGTTGAGATTGCTTGACACAACTAAGTTATTAACATAAAAAACGTATTCATATTATTATAGTACTTGTTAGGTAGCTGTACTTGTCTTCTTAGACTAAATTACTCATTCATGTTAGTCATTTTTAGTTGTATTATTTATTAGCTAGTCACATAATTTAATCCGCGACTAAGTTAGTGATTTATGTTAGTTATTTTTATTTGTCACTTAAGATTTCTCATTTTTTGTACTATTTCACCCAGAAATGCTGTGGTGACTAACTTTCTTAGTCACCTAGTCACTAACTTCTCATTTTCTACTAGTGATTGAAGGAAGGGTTCTTATTTACTTTTAGCTTCGAGGACGGGTTTGCAAACATCAATGGAGCACTTCAAGAAATTAAAGTGGTTATCTTCAGGACACCAAAGGAACCTATGGAAGGTACCCAACCAGATTGGAGCACCCGGCTATGCCGTGCATTGTAATTATATAATGTGACAACAGAAGAGGACGAAGAAGACCCAATAAATATCAATATTATAAATACAAAAGGGCATCGTGAACTAAAAGGACCACAAGTCGAGAACCCAAACATCTCTGCACCTTTAAAAACAAGACAAGTAAACAATGGCACTGAAGAGGAACTGAAGTTCACAAAGATTGGAGATTATTGGGATGACATTATAATAGAAAAAGTTGTTGAATTACTTAGTGATTACTAGGATCTCTTCCCCACTAAGGTTTTAGATTTAAACGGAATAATTGGCAACTTGGGCATTATGAGGATCACATTGAAGCGAGACGTGAAGCCTGTCAAATGAAGGCCTTATCACCTTAATCCAAAGTATAAGGAAAAGGTTCACCAAGAGCTAGATAAAATGATGGAGGCAAGCATTATAGAACATTTTGAAGAGTCTAATTGGGTGAGCTCGATGGTAGTCCAAGAGAAGAAACAAAAGGGCAAAATACATATCTGTGTAGATCTACGCAAGCTTAATGATGCATTTTTTCATGATCCATTTCCAACATTGTTTACAGATGAAGTATTAGACAATGTCAGAGGAAAGGAGGCCTATTCCTTTACTAATGGATTTTCTGGTTATAATTAACTTAAGATTTCTCTAGAGGATAGAAGAAAAACCACCTTCACGAGAGAGTGGGGGTTCTTTCAGTACACTATTATGTCATTTGGATTGAAGAACGCACCTACAATATTTTCCCACGTAGTCATAGCAGCTTTCAAAGAATTCATTCATAAGTTTCTTGAAATATACTTTGATGACTCGACGGTGTTTGGTTTGTTGAAGCGCTATGTTGCAAGTCTACACCTTATGTTGGATGCATGTTGAAGATACTAGATAAAATTGAATTTGAAAAATTGTATATTATATTTTCCTTTTGGGATCTTGTTGGGTCATGTTGTGTGTAAGCAAAGCTTCATAGTGGACCCTGCAAACATTGTGGTAATTGTGAACTTGGAGGCCCCTAGGAACTTGAAGTAGCTACGCACATCACTACGACACATGGGATACTATAGAAAATTCATTAAATATGATGGTCAAATTACCGTGCCCATGGAAAAATTTCTAAAGAAGGATGAGACATTCTACTGGGATGGAGAATGTCAACGTTGCTTGGATGTGTTAAAGGAAAAGATGGTGACTATACCAATCCTGGAATTTCCTGATTAGAAAAACGAGTTTCATGTACATGTGGATGCTTCTTGCATTGCGCTGGGTGAGTACTAATACAAGAAAACGAATGAGGACTAGACCCTCCTATAGCCTTCATAAGTAGGAAGTTATCAAAGGCCGAGAAAAATATGTAACAACAGAACACAAGGGGTTGACCATGGTCTATGTGCTACAAAAATTTAGGCATTATCTATTAGGAGGACATTTCAAGAAGTATATACATCATTTTTCCTTAAAGTACCTGGTCAAGAAGCCTATGTTGGGGAGGGATATTTTCAGGTGGTTGTTATTATTTCAGGAGTACAATTTGGAGGTAATTGTCAAGTTGAGAAGGTTGAATGTTGGACCTGACCATTTGTCGATAATTGAAACAGGTGAAGAACCTAGTAATTTGGAGGAACGATTGCCTGATGCACAACTCTTTGCGGTGCATATAGCTAATGACCATTTTTTTGACATTATTCACTTAATAACTATATGGATGGCACCCGAAGGATACACAAATCTACATAGAAAAGAAATAGTAGTTTGCGCAGCCGATTTTTTAGTCATTGTGGGGTATTTTTACAAAATGGAGGTAGATGAAATACTACAAAGATATGCGCCATAGTTTAAGCATGATAGTATTCTCACTGAAGTTAATGGGGGAGCTGTGGAAGGCCATTATGCAGGAAAAGTAACCGTGCAAAATATTTTACGTGTAGGACTATGGTGGCCAACATTGCACAAGGACTTCAAATCATAGTGTAAGGCGTGCAACACATGTCAAAGGACCAACAAACCATCTTGAAGGGAATAAATGTTTCTATATCCTCAAGTCTCTTTACAAGAATTTGAGAAATGGATGATCGACTTTATTGGGCCAATTCAACCACCTAGAAAGAAAACAAGTGCTCACTACATTATCAATGAAATGGAGTATTTGACCCGATGGGCGGAAGCAGAACTAGTTAAGGATTGTATCAAAGAAATGACAACTAATGTCTTATTTGAACATGCCTTAACATGGTTCGGATGCACAAAAATCTTAATGAGTGATAGGTGTATGCACTTTCTAAATGAAACGATTAACACATTGATAATGAATTCCAAGTGTATCACTAGAAGAGGACACCATATCACCCACAAGAAAATGGGATGGTCGAATCTTTTAACAAAATTTTGGAGAACGCATTGAGAAATATCTACAACTTATAGAAAAATTATTAGGATCTGAAACATGTAGCAAAGGAATTTGACAAGGAAAACATCGTTTAGATTAGTCTATGGGATTGAAGAAGTAATGCCTATGGAGTACATTGTGCCTAATTTACACGTAACAACTTCGATAGATATGGAAGATTGTTAGGTGTTGGAGGAATAACTCACACAACTAATGGAGTTGAGGAAGATTGTTTTCTAGCACGATTCCACCAACAATGGTATAAGGAACACAAAAAAGCATGGCATGATAATCATATCAAAATTCGCACATTCAAGGTAAATGATATTTTTTTGTTATATGATAGTTAGTTCACTAATTTTTTGTGTAAATTCTAGATGCATTTGTTAGGACCATATATTGTCAAGGAATTTACAAACGATGGCAAAGTTTAGCTCATGAAGTTGAATGGGGAGCCATTCCTGGGAACATTGAATGGGAGAATACTGAAGCTATATATGAGTGATCCCTTGCAATGACTATATGGTAGTAGGATAGTCTTAATTCTCAAAGTAGCTACGAACTACACTGTCTAATTTGGAGGACAAGACACAAGCACATTGCATGAAAGTTGATGAGGGTGTACCAGTTGAATTTGTGCTCTGGATGCTACACCATAGATGAGGGTGTTGTGTATCCCAATTAGAAAATTCCTGTTGCACTTACTGTTCAGGACTTGATGGCTAAAAGAGAGTTCAGAGGAGCAGAGAAGCGAAAATTAAGGGGAGAATCTTTGAAGATCTGCCACCAAAGAAACACTTATTATCAGAATTTGAGGGTAACATTCGAGTTTCAATTCAAGCCCCCCTATAAATTACGCATGCTAGTCCAATAGAGAAAACATTGCATTCTAAGAGTTTCTTGCGCATTTTGTTGTCTGGCATGTATGAATCAAGCGTTCTGGGAAGAATTTGTGATGCACCCCTCATTTTCCAACTATTTTGTAGTAGCTTGAGAATGTTTCATTGAGAAGATGATTGGTACAAACCTTATTGAAGCCCTAAGTTTAGAGGTGGTTGTGTCTTACTTGCTAGGCCTCAAGATCACTAGTATGGAAGCCATGCTCGTTGTGCCTACGACACCAAGGTCGCCTAGGCTGAAACAAGCAGTGAGAAAAGAAAAGCATCTCGCCATGAAAGAAAATCAATCAACCATGAAATAAAAATAGAAGAAGTCGGTGTTGGTATGAATTTCACCAAGGAAGCATACATAGACACAACTGAAGCAGAAATGGACAAGCAACCATAAAAAGTGTTGGACTTAGATGAAGAGGAGTACGAAGGTGTTGAAGAAGTTGATTCTAAGGGGGTTGATCCTATCTCTATGTTACCTAAGTACATTCCTTCATGGAAGGGAAAAGCTAAAGCAACCAAGTATCTCGATTCAGGAAAATTTGGAGTGTCAACTGCCCTACTATCGGAGCAGGTCACATTTGAAGGACCTAAGCTTGCGCACTTCCCACTATTTAAAATAGATGACAGGTACCTCACAGATCATTAAACATTTCTGCATCTAGTTACACATCTCTATATGACGAAGATATACTATGATGAAACAAGAGTTACATAGTTAGAACCCATTAGGTGGGTCCACGACATTGAGTAGTCGAGGTTGCTAAAAGTGGTTTTAGTACCGTATTATCACTGCTCATCTATCAATATGATTTTTGTATGCCATTTCCTCATGCTAGTGCATGATTGGATTTTGTGGTTGCAACAGACTATTCTAATAACTGATATGTTGATCCAAAAGATAAAAAACTGCCCCTATAAAGGAGAGGACCCTAGCAAGGAGTTTGGAAGGAAAACCAAGGAAAAGGAGCTTGCTGATAAGTTGAACAAGGAGTATGGTCTTGTGAAAAGGTCACAAGGATACTCTATCATGTCGATTCAAGACCAGGCATTCCAATTCACTGTCCAGATCCTCATGGTAAATATTATGAGGAAGTGCCATATGGATTAAGTTCTAACACTGGTAGTGTCACTTACTACACAGACTGTGAAGGGCATGTAGTATAATTAGTCCAAGTATCTCCACCAAGAGTTCCTCACGAATTGCCAAGAAGCCCAAGAATAAAGTAGGCCATTTCATTATGCTTCGCTTCTCATGTCCATTGTATTAGTTGTGTGGAGGTTTCCAGAGGACAACTAATTTCCTCCGCACAAGAATGATTTGTTGGAGCCAACACGGTTCACCTTGCTTTGGTCTATGAAGGATGTGCATTGGATCAATGAAATGAACATTTTATGAGTCTTAATGGAGATGGACCTTTGGATCGAGATCAATCACTAGCCAAGGTTGTCCCCAACCTTTTTCAAGAAATTAACAACCTATGTGTAGTTCAAGCTGATTTCACAATTTCTCAATCCGAGCATGAAAGGACCTAGAAGGAACTTGGCATGTCCTCCCTTATTTAGTGTCTAAGACAGATGTGCAGGAAGGTCTAGGGTATTGTCTATTAGAGTGGCATGAACCTACAATGCTGATGTGGGAACCAGTAAAGGCACAAAAGGCTCTTCTACATAGAAACGAAATGATGCTGCTGAGAAAGCCGCACACAACTTGGATGAACAAAAGAAAAAGAAGGCTACTAAGGCAGCTCCAGAGAAGACACATCTCGAGGAAGAGAACACTAATACAGAGCAGGCAGACAAAGAATGGAAGGATACTCAGGAGAGTGAGAAGTTTTCTTCACCTGATACTGATGAGCAAGAGCTGTCAAAGCAAGTATGAGGAGGCGGTGAAGAGAAGAGAACTCTTTTAATCCTGAAGAAGTGCGGATAGCAATAGAAAAGAAGACAATGAAAGTAGCACAACTTTTGATAAGTAGACACATATCCTATGGTACTGATAGAAGGTGATCTCGATGATATTGCCCACAAGATATGAGAAAAAACAATAGAAGTGTTGCAACAATTTGAGCAGCAATACATGTAGACATTGGGGAGCATCTAGAAGGATCTGCATGAGTTGCATATCCAATTGAATGGGATTCAAGTGGGTGTTAGATAGGTGAGTGGAAAACAAGAAAGCCTGACACAGGGAAGTGGTTAGCACCAGAGCTTGAATGAACTCTAGATCTCAAAGTCATTTCTCTACCAAAGGGGTTAGTCTGTGCTAAATTAGATGAGGATCATGTTGTGCTCAACACAGTGAAGGATATGGGACTGAACCTTGCTGTGCTGCAACTCTAGACCCTTCTTGTGCTGCATGAGGGGGTCCCATATGAGTCAAAGATTAGAGAACAATGCATGCTCATTATCGTCAGTGAATTTAAAGTCAACAATGAGCAAATTTTCACAGACAAAACTCAAGTGCTCAGGGAACAGGGGGAATGAAAAATGAGTCACAAGATATTAGGTTAAGAGGTTGAAATCATCTAAAGAAAAGGGAATAAAAATGTTGTTGCATAGGCTCTCTCAAGAAAGGATGAGCATGTGGAATAATTGTGTTGTGTCATTTTATTATCTAGCCTGAATGGATAAATGAATCAAGGGATGAAAGGAAGGATGATGAATAGGTGTGGGCAATCATTGAGAAGTTGTCGCAAGATCTTAGTACATCTCATACATTTATCTAGAAAAATGATTTATTATGGTACAAAGATTGTTTATATCCTTCTAAGAATTCCCAACTCAAATAAAATATTGATTTGGAATTGCAAACCTCTTTTGGAATTAGGATGGCCTTAAATATGATATTTAGAAGTTTGTGGCAGAATGTTTGGTTATCCATGAAAATAAGTTGAGACAATAAAGGCCCTTGAGGTTTGTTACAACCTTTAGCCATTCGAAGTCATAGTTGGGAGGAACTCTCAATGGATTTTATCATAGGTTTACCCAAGTCTAAAGGGAAGAGTTTCATCATGGTCGTAGCTGATACACTTACGAAGTGTGCACACTTTTGTGCATTATCTCATCATTTTAAAGCTAGTAAAATTGGTACTGCGTTTATAGAAATAATTCAAAAGTTACATGAAAACCAAAAGATTATTGTATGTGACGGAGATCACATTTTCACTTGAAATTATTTTCTTGTCTTTGTAATCAATTAGCTCATAGATCATATTATCAACCTCGATCTAATAGAAACAATGAGATAGTGAAAAAATGTTTGGATGGATATCTCCATTGCTTTGTATGTGGTAAATAAACACAATGGGTGAAGTGGTTACCCATCGCTCAATGGTGGTATAACACTTCCTTCCATACTACTAAAAAAACGACCCCATTTATGGCACTTTATGGATATCACACACTATCTATCCCATCATCTTGAGGACACAATTTTAAGGTTCAATAAGTGGAAGATCATATTGAGCATCGACAACAAGTTTTCGAACTCTTAAAGGATAATCCCACTCTAGCGCAGAATCAAGTGAAACAATAGGCCTATTGAATGAAACAATAGACATACAGATTGTAGTTGCTTACATATTCTCTAGTTCACCCACTTTTCCATTTTTCATTCTTAAAGAATGTTATCGATGAAAGGATCCCACTTTAAAAAGTATTACTAGAACTTGACAAAGAAGGAAAATGCATATTGGAGCCTAACTCATTCACAAAACAAGAACTCGACAACTACAAAATCGATCAATTTAAGAGTATATCATTAAGTGGAAGAACTGAACTGTTGAAGATTCCACATGGGAGGATGATATTTTGATATAGAAGAATCCAAAATTACTCAAGCATTGAGGACAACATGCTTTTGAAGGAGAGGGGCATGTTAGGTCCCTATAGTACTAGTGTAGCCCTCATATTGTTATTGTTGTGCCCTTACATTATTATTGTTATGTAGGATCTCATTATATTGTGACCCCTTAGAAACCTATATATTTAAAGGATGTCTTGTCATTTATATCATCCAAGAATTATTTAGTTATGTGATGTAAAAAAGGTTTCCCACTTGAAGAGGCTATTTCTCAATTTGTTGATCTATATTTTCTTCTATTTTGTGTGATCATTCCATAGCATAGTTGGTAGTGCTCGGTGGTAGGCCACTACTCCTACTCTAACCAATACTTCAAATGGTCGACCAAAATAAGGTGCTAGCTTAGCACAAGATCACAATTTCAAAGTGTTCTTCTCGGGCCACAATTTAATGCATAAATTTTCACCCACTTTATGTTATTTATATATCCTTTTCAAATATACATAGCTCTCCTATCTATCTTGGACTAGCTTTAGGCTTTCATTAACCTTTTGAAATATTTGTTCCATTTACTGCAACAGATCATGTCCAAAAACAAAAATTCCCATTGGTTTACCCCAGCTCAATGGAGTATGTCAATTTTTCCTATAAAATATGTCGAATGAACTAATATTGATGGATTCCTCATAATTGTTGTTATATAAAAACTCAACTATGATGTGGCAAGTAGATTGTAGCTTTGTTGGAATATGATGTGGAAAGAAAGCCCACAAATCTTGTTAAAGGACAGGGATTGGCAAAGTTAATGGCTCAGTCAAACTTGCACGCCTTAGACATAAATCTGATCGCTGCTATGTTTGATGAGAATGAGGAAGGATCGTTAATTCAGGTATCTGAAATATTTTCTCTTTCTCCGTGGTATTCAGATATCATATGTGTGCTCAAAAATTTGTCACCACCGCTTGGCATGACTAGAAGAAAAGCTAGAACACTCAAATTGAAGGTTGCCAAGTTTTGCTTTCTAAATCCTTCACATTATTGGAAAGATCTTGGTGGCATTCTGTTAAATTTCTTGGTGGAAAAATAAGCAAAGAAGGTCATGGAGGATTGCCACGAGGGAGACTGTGGTGGTCACCTCTTTGGAAATCAACAGCAAATAAAGTCCTGAGAGCGGGATACTATTGGTCGACATTGTTTGCTGATGTATATAAGATGGTCAAGAGCTATCATAAGTGTCAGATATTCGAAGGAAGGCATAAGTTACAGCCTTTTCCACTTAAGCCCATTGAGGTGAGTACTCCTTTCCAACAATGGGGGTTGGATTTCATTAGTGAAATTCATCCCACTTCTTCCAGTCAACATAGATGGATCCTTATAGCGACAGATTATTTCATGAAATGGATTGAAGCAATTCCCACCATACAAGCTACAGATGTGGTAATTATTTCATTCCTTGAAAATAACATCTTGTCTCTCTTTGGTTTCCCGAATAATTTAATAACTGATAACGCAGCAGCTTTCAAATAAAAAAGGATGGTAGAGTTTTGTCATAAATATCACATCATTTTGGGTCACTCAACTGCCTATCATCCGCAAGGCAATGGATTGGCCAAGTCTTCTAATAAATCCTTGGTCAACATCATCAAGAAGCTACTGGAAATAAACAAGAAGAGTTGGCATAAGAGGTTGGTCAATGCGCTTTGGGCAGATCGGGTCAGTCAGAAGAAATCCATTGCTATGTCTCCTTTTGAGCTTGTTTATGAAGTTGATACAGTATTTCCTACTTCTCTCGTAGCCTCGATAGTCAAACTTCTTCAGGAGGCTAGCAATGAACAAGATCTATGCAAAGAAGGTTGAATCAAATGGTCCACTTGCAGTAGACCAGAGAAGAAGTCTTCCAGAACACGTCCAAGCTACACGAGAAGATTAAGAAAATTTATGATAGAAAATCAAAGGTGGACAAATTTCAGTTGGATGATGTGGTGCTGAAGTGGGATGCAAGGAATGAGGAAAAGGGTAAGCATGGTAAGTTTGAGAATCTTTGGAAAGTTCCTTTCAAGATTGCAGCATATCGAGGTCAGAATGCCTTTCTTCTGAAGGAAATGAACGGGGAAGATTGTCCAGGAGGGCCGATCAATTGTCAGCTGCTCAAGTGGTACCATTTCTGAGTTATTGATGCTACTTCCACTGTCACTGTAAGTATCATTTTACTTTAGTTTGGTTAGCGTTTGTCAAGTTAGTCTTCAGGTCATTTCAATATCAAATTTGAGTCATTTTTTGGTCATTTTAGTTTCATAAATGAGTCAGTGCCTTGTGTTGTTTGTCGAATTAATGACTCCATAGCCCAATGGATGAAGGCATTGTCTAGCTCTTCCAGAGATCTGTTGTTCTTGACACCTCCAAGGAGCTACCATCCCCCATTGGAGCCAATGTTAGATTCGGTCTTGTCAGTCCTCCGTCAGAGGTCAAAACTCTTTATGCATTTCATTTTTAGGAGTCTCACTCCATTCATTCACCTACATTCCACTAGGGGCATGCCGTAATCTGATAGAGAGGTCTTGTCATTCATTTCCCCTCATGTCTGGCACCTGCTGGCTTAGGTCTTTTCATCAATGTTGACTAAAGTCCATGACAGTCAATGTTCATTATTTTAATGGACGAGAGTCAGTTTCAGTCATTAGGTCTAGGGATTAGTCAATTTTGTCTTCAACCATGTCCAATAAGGCCATGCAGGCCAGAGAGAGATCCTTACAAAGCTATGGTTTAAAGATTTTCATCGTCATGTTGACAGATTACGACTGTTCTTCAAAACTCTGTTTTGAAGAAAAGTCAAACGGAGTGTCATTTGTGATAATTTTCAAAAACAATTCCAGTCGATCTCTTCAGGCACAGTCAGGGTTTCCTTGGGCAAATGCCATGTCAAATAACCCCAGCAAAAAGTGCGAAAAATTTCATCATTTTAGCTAAAAATTCAAAGGGAAAAGTGAAATACACAGTTGCATTAAATAAGGAAAAAGAGCCAAAATAAAAACAATATCAAAGTGGGTTTTGAAGAAAAAAAAAATCAACCCATGACTTCAAAGTCTTTATATAGAATTTTTACAAGAAACATAGTCATTTTGCATACCAAGGTAGAGAGAAACATTGCAAAGTGATTGTGAGAAATCTAGCATGCATTTTGGGGTAAATCACTTTAAACCCTGATATCCATTGGATAACATAGGCCATCAAATCCTATGGCCTGTGGGTCTACAACAAACACACATGTTAAAAGTAGGCCTAACCCAACCGTTGACTATGACATAAGCAGTTGAAACTTAGATTGATGGTTAGGATGGAGTACAGGCCTTCAACAATGATCAAGCCTTTTTGTGCTCTTCTACCCCCATCCTTAATACTAATTACCATGATTTACACATAAATACTAAGGTTATAATTAAAATATGAAAAACAGAGGAAATACCCATATGAGTTTCAGAACGTAGATTCAAAGAACTAAGTGAGAGTCTTCATGAGAATTGACATGTGCATCACACACTGAATCAATTTCTTGAATATAATGATAATTATAGAGTCTTGGCCGTCTTGCTCAATTACAACAATTTTACAAACCTCTATTCCAACCTCAAATCCTATCTATCACTCAACTCTCACCTCTCACTCTCCCCTCAATAATCTCAGCTAATCCTTCTTTATTACATTTTCTTCTTTTTATAAATCAAATCCTATTCGAACAACTCGATCTCTATTTTAACAAATCTAACAAACAAATCTCTATTTTCAAGCTCCATTACACACCTACGGTAACAACTTATCCCTTAATCTAAACTAAGAAAATTTCCTAACTATTACAATAAATGAAATACAAATCATTTTTGAGAGATCCAACCCTCTCAAGTAAAACTGACTTTTGACCACTTAGGTCAATAAAATTCAACTCATTTAGCCACAACATGTGAAACAACCATCACATTGGTTGCTATGTCCAGATGCTCATGAATCACTTACAGTCTTCTATGTGAAAGTGGTTTAGAATATCATAGGCATACTTGGAATCGGAAAGGAAAATACCTTCCTTCGATTACAACGCTTGAAGACCAAGAAAATAATTCAATTGTCCTAATTCTATCATTTCAAACTTATTTTTAATCCTAGAATTCACATGGTTTATAAGGTTGGGATCACTACCAGTGAGGACAAGATCATCGACATCAACAACAAAAATGATAAGAGACTTACCCACTTTCTTAGTGTAGACAACATTGTGACAATGACACCTAGAAAATCCAGTACCTAAAAGAAAGATATCCATTTTGGCATACCAAGCCTGAGGGACTTGCTTGAGACCATAAAGGGATTTCTTAAGCCGACATACAAGGCTGGAGTCTGTTTGTATAAATCAAGAAGGTTCTTCCTTCTAGATTTCTTCATGCAAGTCCCCATGCAAAAAGGGAGATTTAACATCGATCTAATGGACTTTCCCTTTGAAGGAGGCAAAAAGAGAGAGAATAAGGCAAGTAGATTTCATTTTCGAAACATGGGAGAAGGTTTCAATATAGTCAATGCCTTGAACATGTGAAAATCCCTTAGCAACAAGTCGAGCTTTATGTTTATCAACTTTTCCATCTCGACCAAACTAGGTTCGGTAAACCCATTTACATCTAACAAATTTTCTTCCCTTTGGAAGATGAACAAGATCCCATGTACCATTTTCCAATAATGAACGATATTCTTCATTCATAGTTGTGTCCCAATATTTGTGGCTTGATGCTTCTGCAAAGGTGTCATGATCATAATTCACTGAAGCTTGAGCAAGTAATCAAGAGGCTTTATCGAATTGAGAACATGTACATCATTGATTTATAGGATCACCTCCAAGAGAAACTGTTGCATGTTGAGTAGCACGTACCCATTTTGGAAGCTCGGGAGCTGAAGGAGCATCTTGAGAAGGTGGGGGAGGATTTTCATCCTCGTTCCCATCATCTGAAGAATAAACATTTTTAGAGGTAGAGGGGATAGAGAGAGGTGGAACATCCATCAAACTAGGCTTGTAAACCGATATATTTTCAACAAACATTACATCTCTTCTAATGATAACATTTTTAGATTTAGGTGAAAGAAGTTTATATCCTTTGACATCTTCAAAATATCTAATAAAAATACATTTTTCACTCTTAGGTTCTATGTATTTATGTTTCTCAATTGAAATATGGGCCCAAGTTTTACTTCTAAAAACACGAAAGTGACTTACATCTCGTTTAATTGAGCACCATGTTTCTTCTCGAGTGAAATTCTTTAAAACCTTAATAGGAATGTGATTTACTATGTAATTTGCATATTTATTTGTTTCTGCCCAAAAATTAAGACTAAGTCATTTAGATTGAAGCATATAATTAGCCATTTATTTAAGGTGTGATTCTTCCTTTGAACTACACCATTTTTTTTGTGGAGTATATGGAACAGTGTCTTGCATTTGAATTCCATGCGTAATGCAAAAGTTGATGAATTTGTTGTTAACGTATTCTCGCCATCATCAGATCTTAGCTTAAGAATTTGATGTTCGGATTGTTTCTCAACAAAGGCCTTAAAGGCTAAGAACATGTTAAATACTTCAAATTTGAGTTTCAAGAAGTATACCCAAGTGTATTTGGAGAAATCATCAACGAAAGTTAAGAAATACTAGTAGCGAGAGAATGATAGAACTCGAAGTGGACCACATAAATCACTATGCAGAAGTTGTGAAGGTCTTGAGGCATGCTAATAGGTACATTTTTCAAACTATCTCGATGATGTTTTTCGAGTACACATCTCAAACAAACACCATCTCTGCAAGATATCATAGGAAGACATGTCACTATACTTTCTTTACATATATTTTGAAGCGAGTGATAATTTAAGTGACCAAATCACTCATGCCAAAGTTTTCTCACTTCATCATTATGAGCAAAAAATACCGAGGGAAGAGTTGATGACCCAATGTTGTTAAACTTATCCAACTTTGTAGAATCATCAAAAACTCTAGTAGCTAAACTTTGTTTAGGATCTCTAAGGTCCTTAATTACAACATCATGAGGTGAAAATTAAATGGTTTTACATTCATGTGAATGAGTTATCTATTATACAGATAGAAGGTTACGGGATAAGTTAGGAACACATAATACATCACTAAATTGACCATTGTCTAGACGAATAGTTCCAGTCCTTACAACACTAAGAGATATATCATCACCAACATATATATTTTTGGTGTTACAATCATTTAAAGAATAAAACATGGCTTTGGTGTTTTCCATGTGATAACAAGCTCCAAAATCAATAAGCCACACATGAGAATGAGAACAAGAAGATACATTTAGTGCATAACTAGACCGAGATGCTTGACAACCACATGCAGAAAGTGTTATTCCAGAAGATAAAGTTGAAGTTGAAGAGTGCTCTAAATGCATGTTATGCTTCTTGATTGTGGCTTCCAAGGCTTCCATCTTCTTAAATCATTTGGATGCTAAGTGGTCATCTCGATTACAAAAGTTGCAATGTCTATCATTCTTCATCCCTTTGTTTTTCTTTTCCTTTTCATTTTTTTGAATTGATTTTTCATTTTGAGACTGAAAGTGCTTAGGACCCTTGGATGGTTTAAGACCATTATTTTAGGATGTTTCTTCTTAGGATTATTTGACCTTGCTTGTTGCTAGGTGGCTAAGGCTTTCTTAGAAGAGTTTCCAAGATTAAGAAGACCAAAATGTAAGAGTTTTTGATGTTCTCTTATTAAAGAATCCCAAAGGGCGTCAAAAGTGGGGGACTTGTAGGCTTGTCCTTGAGAAATAAAGGTTGCTCTAGTAGAGTGGAAACTCGAAACAAAGAAAGAGTAGGTTGGTCCTAAATTAGTAAGAATGGAATAGATAAGGCCACCATCTTCTTTCATAACTTTAACACCTGCCAAGAGAAGTCTAAAGGTCCTAAACTTGGACAAAAAATCTTCAATGGAAGAGAAATTATTGTGGTCCAACATAAGAACCTCATTTTTGAGTGGATGGGCTCTAATTTCATTTTAATTCCAAAAACTTTATTGAGTTGTTTGATTTCTTCACGAGGGGCATCAATTTCTACGATATGAAATCTAATGTCTCCAGAAATATACATCCCTATCAACCCACATAATTCATTTTTTCCTATTTTCCCATTTAGTTGTTTTATCTTCATCTTTAGGTTTAGATTCTTGGCCTTACGCTATTCTATAAATACCTTTACTTCTAATTAAATCCACAATGTAGGATAACCATTGAAAGTAGTTGGTGCTATCAGGAATAATCTGGCATGAAATTTCCATTTTAAAATAAACTAACGCCATAGATGCTGAAACTAAGTGTTCCAATGGAAGGTGAAAAATTAGGCCAATTAAAAAAAACGAGCTCAAAAAACGGCTTCCAAATGAAGAAGTTATGACTTTTTGAAGAAACATTGTTGAAGATGCCCAGATACGTGAATGTGTGGAAGTGAATGATAATGTTATATTTTTAAAAAAATCCCCCACTTTCCTAACTTAATATAATTAGCTCACTTTAAAAAATATTATGTGACCCACTTTTATAAATAAGTGAAAGTCACTTTTACAATGGTACTTTATTAGCTACCCACTAAATTGAAACTTAAATAAAAGGCAAAGAGACATTAGAATTATAAGTGACTCACATTTATAATGGGTGAGAACACTTTTACATAAGGTAACTTTAAAACATAAGTTACATGTGTTTTTTGAAAAACTAACCCAACAAAAAGAAAGACCCGAACCCAAGGGCTCTATTCTCATAAAGAAACTTTGGACCAAGTGAGCTAGTTTAAATGGTTACTAATTCTTCGAAAAGAGGAAGGTTTTTTTTTTTTTAATCACTGAAGCTTTCGAGTGCATGCTTACTTGAAAAAACCCTTGTTTCCTACAAAACAAAAAAGCACACAACGAGAAGTGCAAAAAAAACCAAACCTTCTAGCTTGAAGTTAGCTTTCGTGAGAAAAACCAAACCTTCTAGCTTGAAGTTAGCTTTCGTGAGAAACTAAATATTTTCCTCAATATTTCTAATTTTTTGAGCTCATGTAAGGCCGTGGAAAATAGCATGTGGAAAAGAGCATGCACATGAGAAAAATATTTTGTTTCTGTTTCTCTGATTTGTCAAGATCGCATAGAGTGGCGGGGCAAAGAGAATACCTAAGGAAAAGAGCATACCTACAAATGAAACTTATAGATACCATAATAAAAAAATGCAAAGCTAAATAAAATGAAATAAATAGAGGCATGAATAACTAAAACCACAAGTAAAGATTCTATAACTCCATATCTTAAAAATGATGTAACTAGGGCTACTATAAACCCTTTCATGTGAAATGAAAGGGGTTCCTCACTCGAATAAATTCTCCTAGCCCAATAGAAGAGTCCTCTCTGCTCGAGGAAACAACGTTAAAATGCATTTCTATCGGCTTCAAATTTGGATCACCAATGAATGTGACACTCGAATAGTTCTCATACAATGTAGGAATTTACACACTAATTTCATCACATAGAACACCAAGGGACAATGCTCACAAACAAAAAAAAAATCAATACACCATTATCTTGACATGGTTAAAACCATCAAAGATTTCACCCAATTTATTAATAAAAGAAAAAAAAATGCATAAGCTTCTCTCATGAATGGTCACCCTACAAATGACCCTACACACTCTTTAAATAGAGATCATGGACCAATCACGTGTTAACCCACACATCAAGTGTGATATCCATGAGAGAATGAATCATTGGATCACTTCATGTCTAGAACATATGGTGACTATGGTATTGTAAGTTACAAAAGTACATAGTAAAGAGACATACTTTTAACTCTACACTACCAAGTTATACTTAAATATTTCCTATGTGTAGTAATATCCTAACAAAATGGCATGGTGAATGGAGGGTGAAATCTCTTTGGCAATAGCTTCTAAATATGAAATATTAAAACAATTTCACACCAAAATGAGTGAGAAAAAGTGAAAGGGTTAGTGAATTGTTCCACCCAAAGGAAATAAATTCCCAAGTCCCTCTTTGTGTCATGAAAACATAAGGAGGGGGAAGTGTCAAGTTCAAGAAGGGTTGATCAAAAAGTGGTTGTCAGTTTACCTAAAACTCATTAATGAATTGTAGCTTATACTCCTCACCATTGAGAGGGATAGAACATAACATGATAATCCAAAGCAGCACACATGTTGGAAATAATATTGAGAGGGGGGGTGAATTAGTATTATCACGTTAAATATTCCTTTTTCAAAACAAATTATAAACACTACTTCAGCTAGTTAAACCCACGTATATACGCAATTATGCAGAAGGAAACCTGTGTATACAAAGCAAACTTTTAATTTACTTTATCTTTCTGATGATGATTGTTAATCTGTGTTGCAGAATCAAATAACCAGTAATTAGAGACAGTAAAACAGAGCAGAAAGACGACACACGAGAACACAAGATATAAGGTGGAAACCCAATGTGGGTGAAATCCACCTGCTGCAATTCATCTCTATATTCTTTTAAATTGGAAACTTTCTTTTACAATGTACTGGTGCAGTCCTTTACCAGTACGCAGGCTGCAACTTGTAGGGAGCTCCAACCCTCTCTCGTTCTCTAGCTTCTCCTAGAAGGGAGCTGCAACCCACTTTAGCTCTTTCACTAGCTAAGAACTAGTACGTAGGTGCTGGCCTACAGAAGGCTACAACCTTATCTTCCTTCCAGGGACCACGTTTCATAAATTTTCAGACTCAATCCATGAACATCAATTAATCATCAAGGATTTCTCCATCAACCAATGTCCTTTTCACCAATTAGATCTGAATCAAGTAGATACTTTTCTGGCAGTTGCACCCAAAACACAGTACCAGAAACCACACATGAGAAAACAGAACCCAGAACACAACAGCAATAGACAGAAGCAACTAGATCACAACTTAGAGTATGTATGCTATTTCAACAACCCGAAACTAGCGTGCATACGCTTCTACGTATGGAACAACCTGCGTATACGCTTCTTTATTTCACAGAACTTGCGTATATATGTGTCTTCGCTTTACTGAACCTGCGTACAGATCTATAAAGGATACTTTACTCGTTCAGATATTCAATCACTAACTAACCTAGATTATCAGACTTGTAGATCAAGTAAGTGCCACATCTAGCAGATTAAAATCATACAAGGATACTATCATTCAAGCTTAAAGGTTATGACCAATCAATAAAACTTATCCTTCTTTCTGCGCTAAGGTTCCTCCTTCATTCAGATCCAGATCTGTATCATAAGCCAATTACCAATATACCAGCTCTAACACTTTATCAGATCTTCAATAATAATTAAGATGATCATTTGCCACATGATTTCCCTCCTCTTTTATAGTCGTAGGGATTCCTCAATACCATGATCCAAAACCATAACATTTCAATACCATGAACCCAAAACTAGGGATCAACACATCTGACGAGATGCCATGGTCTAAAACATAGGTTCAAATCCCAAGAACTAACTATCATGGAACAAAAGTATGATCCCCAACATATACGCGCTTTTGTAATGTATAACCCGCGTGTATACACATCTTCATCTAAATGAACCTGCGGATATGTCTTTTTCTTCTTTCTGAGTGCCTGAACTGAGATCTGTTACCAAAGGGAGTTGCCATCAAGGACAACACTTGCGCCACAGCTCCAAACCTATGCCATAATGCCAACAATCTCCTCCTTTGGACTTGATGGTAACACCAAGATCCTCAATATCATTCCCCCCCTTTGTCATCAAGGGAAAAGGGTTGTCATCCCCTTGAGTACATGCTGAATTCTCTGTCCTGCTGTGCTGACCATGCTCCCCCTGATTGTAGGCAAGATCTGCAAAAAGATGTTCTTCAAGAAGAACGAAGACGTATGCATCATAAATGACCTTCCTATCACCAAAAGGTTCAATACGTACATCCGTCACCCAACCAAGTGGGGATAAATCATAAAATTATATATGAAAACTAAGTACATTGCATCTTCATCCTAGGCATAGTGGGGAAAGCAAAACAAGTTGTTACATGACCTTGACACCATAAAAGAGATACATGACATAGAGACGAAATATGTAGAGCAAGATTTATGAAAATCACCAAGGATCAACATCTGTCAATCACCATCTCAAATCAGCAACCATGATTTCCTTCCATTCTCCCTCTGCAATTGTTCCACCAACAACAGCTGCGAACTAGAACCAAAGGCTTCTAAGATAATGACAACAATGCATCATTAGAAGTTTATCTGCTCCCCCTGAGTCTGTGCAAGATGGTCTCTGTCAGACCCATATTAGAGAATTTTCAGGTAGACCCTCTTACTTCTGATATCCATCAAGCCTCCATATACGTGACTTTCTCTGCACCAACTGGCGTATGTACGCGGATCCGCCTCATGCAACACGCGTACACCCATTTTTCTTTGAAACTGAAAAGATTTAATAGTAAGATGATACATCAACTACTCCCAGCTTCTGTCTGAGATATTCAAAAGTTTCCCTAGGCAGTGGTTTGGTGACAATATCAACAACTTGTTCGTTAGAAGGAACATACTCCAATTTGACCTTTTGTTCCAACGCCTGTTCCCAGAGAAAGTGATGCTTGATAGGTATGTGCTTGGTCTTTGAATGCATGATTGGGTTTTTTGAAATGCTAATTGCACTTGTATTATCACATAAGATGGAGATAGGTGGTGTGCAAGTGATTTGAAAATCCTGCAAGGTCTGCATCATCCAAAGGGGTTGAGTGCAGCAAGATCTAGCTGCCACATATTCCGCTTCAGCTGTAGATAAGGCAATCGAACTCTGTTTCTTGCTGAACGAGGATACTAATCTGGAACCCATAAAGAATGCACCACCACTTGTGCTCTTCATCTCATCCATGCTTCCGGCCGAATCTGCATCTGTATAAGCATGAAGTGTAAGATCTGTATTTCTAGGATACCATAAGCCATAGTTTTGAGTTCCTTGAAGGTACTTAAAGGTTCTCTTCACTTGCCTGAAGATGAGTTTCCTTTGGAGTTTCCTAAAATCTTCCATCTATTCCCACTGCATGGATGATGTCTGGTCGGGTACTTTTCAATTAAAGAAGACTTCCAATCATAGATCTGTAGGTTGGTTGATGTACTGCTATTGATTCATCATTTTTACTAAGACTGCATCGTGTAACCATGGGGGTACATACTGGGTTTGCATCTTCCATGCCAGATTTCTTCAGAATCTGCTTGAGGTACTTGGTTTGAGACAAGAATATACCACCTTCATTTTGTTGTATTTGCAATCCAAGAAAGTATGTCAGTTCACCAAGCAAAGACATTTTGAATTCTTTCTGCATCACCAAGGAAAAGCTTTGACGCATAGCTTCTTCATTGCTACCAAAGATAATGTCATCTACATACACAACAAGTATTAGCAATTTGTTATTTTCTATTTTGATATAAAGATTGTTATCTGTTCATCCTTTTGAAAAGCCTTGTTCATGAAGATATTTCTCCAAACGATAATATCAAGCCCTTGGAGCCTGTTTAAGACCATAGAGAGCCTTTTTTAGTCTACACACAAGATTTGGATCATTCCTAAGGATGAAACCATCTAGTTGCTCAATGTACACTTCTTCTTCTAAGTCCCCATTCAGAAAGGTTGATTTCACGTCCATTTGAAAATCTTTGAACTTTTGAAAGCTTGAGAGAGCAAGGAACATTCGGATGGCCTCAAGTCTAGCAACCAGACCAAAAGTTTCTTCAAAGTCTATTCCTTCTTGTTGAGCATACCCTTTACAAACAAGTCTGGCCTTGTTTCTAATAACATCGCCATTTTCATTGAACTTGTTCTTGAAGATCCATTTTGTCCCTATGACATTCTTACCTTTTGGTCTAGGAACCAACTCCCAAGTGTTGTTCTTTTCAATCTGCTCAAGTTCTTCATCCGTTGCCTTGACTCAACATTCATCTTTGCATGCCTCTTTTAAATTTTGTGGTTCAGTGGAGGAGAGCAATGCCAAATAGCTTGAGGCTTCTGCAATTGTTCTTCTTGTTTGAACACCTACCTCCTTTTGCCTCAAAATTTGTGATTTTGGATGATTCTTTTGAACATACCTAGAAGGAGTCTTCTCTTCTATCCTTATTTGTTCCTCTAGCTCCTCATGGGTTTCTTCTTCGTAGGTTTCTTCTTCATCATCAGTCTGATTTGGAGAGTAGTCTTCATCCTTTTCGATATCTTAATGATTTACTTGTTTAGGGATGTATCCTTTTCCATCAACCACTACATCAATGATGTCAACAATTCTTCCAATTCTTTTATTATAACACTTATATGCTTTGCTGTAAGGAGAATAACCAAGGAGAATGCCTTCGTCTGCTCTGTGTTCAAGTTTTCCAAGTTGTTCATCAGTATTCTTAATATAGCATTTGCTCCCAAAAATTCTGAAATGCTTTACCGAAGGAGTCTCACCATACCAGAGCTCATACGCAGTTTGAGTTCTATTCACTCGGACATTTGTTTTGTTTAGAATAACAACCGCAGCATATGCAGCTTCACCCCAAAAGGTTGCGGGAGTTCCACATTCATCAAGCATAGCACGAGCCATTTGTTGGACTGTTCTATTCATCCTTTCCACCACTCCATTTTGCTGAGGAGTCCTAGCTGTAGAGAATTCCCTTCATATTCCATGTTCTTCACAGAAATCGAAAAATTCATTTGAGGTAAACTCCCCACCTCTGTCGGACCTGAGGCACTTATTTTTGTAATGTGATTCATTTTCAACCAAGGCTTTGAAGGATTGGAATTTTTCGAATGCTTCATCCTTGTGCTTCATAATTCCTAACCAAACCATCTTGGAGAAGTCACCAATGAATAATATAAAGTATTCTTCTCCTCGAGGTGACCTTGTCCTAAATGGACCACATATATTTGTATGGAGTAGCTCAAGAGGCTTGTTGGCTGATCCTTCCTTCTGAGGGAAGTTAGTTCTAGTTTGCTTCCCAAAGTGACATGATTTTCATATGGTGTTGTCTGGAATTTTGATGTCTCGAAGACCACAAACTGCATGGTATTTGCATGCTTTCCTTATTTGTGAAAAGCTTAGATGCCCCAACCTCTGGTGCCATAACCACTGTTCATCATTCTTGCTCAAATAACATTGTTGTTCTCCTTCTTCAAATATGTATAGATTATTTGGAGTTCTTCTGCCTTTGATTATTGTTTTTCGTGTATCAAGATCATGAAGACTACACCCATCTGATCGAAATATTACCTCGGTTCCATTATCGCACATCTGACTGGCACTCAATATATTATGCTTCAAGCCATCAACATACAAAACATTTCCAGCTTTGACCTTTTCTTTCAACTGAGCAATGCATTTTCCTTTTATGGCTGCAGGGGTATCATTTCCAAAAGAAACTTTCTTTCCCTTTTCTAAAGCAGTATATGATTCAAGTTTTTCTTTATCACGTGTCATATGCTTCGAACATCCGCTATTGATGTACCATTGATTCTTCTGTCCTTCTACATATAAAGCTATCCCACATCTTTCTCGTTGCGGTTCCTTCATTCTCCAGGTTTTGACACTTGAGGTTTGTTCCTTCCGAGCTGTCTTCCAAAACCTGCTCCTGCATTCATAATCTTCATGACCAAAATTATGACAAAGAGAACATTTATTTTCACTTTCAAGGGCGGAAAACTGGTTATAGGTCCTCTTCGTGATTGGAGGCATAGTTCTTTGTTTTTGAGCTTGTCTAGTAATGATTGTCTTATAGGCAACACATTGAGATGCTTTATGACCAAAATTATGGCAAGAAAAACATTGGCCATTGAAGAAATTCCTGTGACTATCATCCAACCAATTGTAGTTTCTACTGACATCCATTCTTGAGGAAAATTGGCAAGATTTTACCTGTGGATGGTTGTAGCTTCTATTTGTCCTTAAGGTAGCATGCCCCCAATTTTCTTGATAGTCTTTGTTCGTTCTTGCGGAAGACTCTCCCTCATTTACCTCATGATTTCTATTAGGTCTTTGCTCACTTTTTGCTGCATTCACATAACTTTTGGAGGTGGAAGCTTGAGATGTTTCACCATTATACCCCAAACATGTCTTGATTAGAGGGGAACGCTGCACATTGATAATCTCATTCAGAGTTTCAGATCCTTTAAGAAATTTAAGATTAAGGGCCTTTGTTTTCGCAATTTCTTTTCTAAGGCCAACAATTTCACATTCTAACTTCTCAAGAAATTTTTCTTTTTCATCAAGTTGAAGTTGCAGAGTATCAATGATCATATTCTTTTCTTCTAAACATGTTTTGAGTCTAGTAATCTCCTCATAAAAACCATCCACATCTATAGCATCCATGTAATCATCATCTTCAAAGGCCATTAAAAGTTAATAGTGATTACCTCGTTCATCTTCATCACTATTTAATAGTCCATCACTATCTTCATGGGTGTAATAGCTTTTCTTATTTGCATTCTGTTTCTTGTTTCCATCTAACACGTTCCTTCGCCTTGTCAATCATATCCTTATGAGGACATTTGGCAGCATAGTGACCTACTCTTCCACAAGAAAAGCATTTGAAAGGAAACTTACCTTTGAATCTTCGAGTACCCCGTTGAAGATTTCTCACAAAATTTGATTCTTCTTCTTCTTCTGACACGTGTGCTGACTCATAGTACTCTCCTTTGCCTGAAGCTTTGAAGGCAGCTACTCTCATGTCTAATGGACCTCCTTTCCTCATTTCATAAGCAATTAGAATTTCGTGTAGTTGTGACATTTTAAGGTTTTGTAGATTCTCCTTTTCTTCTATAGCAGAAACTTTAGATTCAAATATAGAGAACAAAGATCTTAGAACTTTTTCAACCACAACAGCCTCTTTTATTTCTTCACCCAATTTTTTCATACAATTAACGATCTCATCTACCCAAAGAAAATAATTAGACACACTTTCATCATTATACATCTTGAGATTTTCATACTGAATCCTGAGGGTTTGAAGTTTTGCTCATTTTACGTGGTCATCTCCTTCATAGCTCAAAACAATCTTGTCCCATATCTCTTTTGCGGATTTAAACTGCATTACCTTGACAAATTCTGATTGAGATAGGCATCATAATAGAGTATTGACCGCCTTTGCATTTGTTTCATATTTCTTCTTCTCAGTTGGATCTGTGGGAATTGCTGATGGAAAAGTATACCCTGTATCTACGATATCCCAGACATCTGTACCAAGAGACTGAAGATAGGCAGTAACTCTTACCTTCCAATATACAAATTTTGTCCCATCAAAAATCGGTGGCCTGATTGATGCTTCCCTCTCGTAGTTGCTCATGATGATAGATCTTCCTTCAAGCGATCAAGCTTCTTTTTAAGGACCCGCTCTCATACCAATTGTTGGAAATAATACTGAGAGGGTGGGTGAATCGGTAAAATCACGTTAAATATTCTTTTTTCAAAACAAATTATATACACTACTTCAGCTAGTTAAACCCGCGTATATACGCAATTATGCAGAAGGAAACTCGCGTATACAAAGCAAACTTTTAATTTACTTTATCTTTCTCATGATGATTGTTAATCTGTGTTGCAGAATCAAATAACCAGTAACCAGAGATAGTAAAACAGAGCAGAAAGACAATCACACACAAGAACACAAGATATAAGGTGGAAACCCAATGTGGGTGAAAACCACGTGGTGCAATTCATCTCTATCTTCTTTTAAATTGGAAACTTTCTTTTACAATGTACTCGTGTTGTCCTTTACCAATACGGAGGATGCAACTTGTAGAGAGCTCCAACCCTCTCTCGTTCTCCAGCTTCTCCTGGAAGGGAGGTGCAACCCCCTTTAGCTCTTGCACTAGCCAAGATACTAATACGTAGGTGCTCACCTATAGAAGGCTACAACCTTCTCTTTCTTCGAGGGACCGCGTTTCATAAATTTTTAGACTCGATCCATGAACACCAATTAGTCATCAATATTTTCTCCATCAACCAATCTCCTTTTCACCAATTAGATATGAATCAAGTAGATACTTTTATGACAGATGTACCCAAAACACAATACGAGAAACCACACACCAGAAAACATAACCCAAAACACAACAACAATAGTCACAACTTAGAGTATGTACGCTATTTCACGAGCGCGAAACTAGCGTGCATATGCTTCTCCGTATGGAACAACCTCTGTATACCCTTCTTTATTTCATAGAACTTGCGTATATAAGCGTCTTGGCTTTACTCAACCTGCTTACACATCTATAAAGGATAATTCACTCTTTAAGATATTCAATCATTAATTAACCGAGATTATGAGACTTGTAGATCAAGCAAGCGCCACATCTAGCAGATCAAAATCATACAACCATACTATCATTCAAGCTTAAAGATTATGACCCATGAAGGGTGGAGCTAGCCATGAAAAGATAAGTTCTTTGCATACTAAGAAAATTAAAAAAATCCATAAAGACAAAATCCACAAAGATTTGAGTTGATTTTATACTTGTAATACATTTATGATGCATCTTTAATTTTTTATATTTCTTTAAATTTATATTTTATATCTAATTTTGATGCCTTATCATCCAAATTTTAACCATAAAAAATTACCCATTAAAATTTAGAATTTAAGAATTTTCAAAATTTAAATATATTAATTTTAATTTGAATATATTAATTTTTATAGAATTTTACAAAATTACATTAAAATTTTATAAAACACAAAGTCAAAGTGTTTTTACTATAAAACAAAAATAATATAACTTGTTTTATGGGTAGGTATAAAAATGATGGTAATTTTAATTAGCATTTATACTATTAGTTTCAAATTTAGTATAAAATAAATAAAATTAAAATATACAATTATGTCCAAGTAAACAATTATGGTTGTGATGTTAAGGTAATTCTTAATGTGAAAGTCATTCTTTTAAAATTTTATGGGACAAAGTGAAGCCATGTCAAGAGCTAGTGTGGCCAAGGCCATGTGTGAGAGTGAGATAATTTTGATAGCTTAGATGTCATTACCTAATGATTTAGTAAACCAAAAGTTAAATGTACATTATATGAAAACCCACGGCACTTAAAAAACAAACAAATATACAGTTATAATTTAGTAAACAATAAATTAAACTTACATATTATGAGAATCCACCACACTTGGCAAACAAACAAACAAATATAGAGTTGTAAATAATTTTAATGTTTAAGTAGGCACTATGTCCGTTTCCTAATACAAATATTAAAACAAAAATAAAATTATGAATAATAAAATACAATATAATATTTATAAGAAGAGCTTCGGCTTAAATCACATCAATAATGATCATTGTCGAAGCGCTTTTGGAACCAACTAGTGTGGTTCATTGTCACGAAAAGATCAAGAAAAGGCTACTATGGACACTAAGACCTAGGTCAAACTTAAATTTAATATTATTGTTATTTTATAATATATTATTGAAAAAAGTAAAATTAAGTACAAGCATCGAAAAATAATTTATTTATATAGATTAGAATAATAATAATGGGTTGTTTAATAATTCTAATGGTTGTTAAAACCAAAAATAATAAAAACGATTATATTCTAAGTCAAAACAATAATAGTAATAGGTTGTTAGGATATAAATAAATAAATAATAATAATAAAATAAATATATAATTTTAATGGTAAGATTAAACCAATAAATAATTCTTTTATTAATATATTTACTAAATGTATACATAAATTAGTTTGTTAAAGGTAACCAATGAGAATAAGTTAAAAAGGAAGTTAATATATTTGTAAAATTTTACTGTTGTTATATCAAATTTTTACACGTTAAATAAAATTTATTTAATTTAAATATACCATTTAAATATCAAGAATCTAAACCATTAAAAAGGTAGTTTTAAAAGGTTAGTAGAATATTTATTAAAATGGTTTTATATTCTTACTATTTTATAATATATATATATATATAAATATTGTAAAGGCATATAAATATAATTTATTTTATATGGTTATTTTATATTCAGTTAAAATAATACTTAATTTTAAGAGAAAAATCAAACACCATAATCGTAGTAAAAAAAAACTAAATAAATAATAAATAATTATAAAAATGAATAAATGACTGAATAGTACTAGTAATAATATGATAAAGATAAAAATAACTAAACAATGAATTAGAATCAAGCCTAAATGATAACTAACTATGCTAGTAATACTAACCTTATGAATACATTAAATAATTAAATAACCAACATGGTAAAGGTCTCCATCAATGAAAAAATCAAAAAACCATACCACTAAATTAAATCAAATTATATCTATATATATGTCTATATGGAATGCATAAATCTAAAATTAAGAAGACAGATAATCTAAAACAAAAAGAGGGGAATATAAAATAGCTCCAGATATATATCTATATAAAAAGGAAGAGATTATATTAAACTAACACTAAGGGAAGACACCAAAGACACCGAAAAGGAAGAGCCACAAAGGGACAAAGGAGGAGAAGGATAGGAGGAAATCCAACAGAAACCCTAGATCAAGGAGTAAACCGAAGAAACAGAAGGCAACAGGGATAACCTTGAAGGCACACCTGATGAACAAGGGGGGAAGAAGGAAAAAAACACTAAGAAGCTAAGACAGGGATCCAACATCTGGTTAACTATGATGGATCACAGAAACCTCAATTCTACAATAATATAATATCTATATGAAAAAAAAATCTTTAAATAACTAAATCTAAATTAATAATTGCAAGAGTAAATCCAAAACCCTAGTCGAGCTAGAGCTTAACGAAGAACACTATACTTCAACTCAAGATAATTCACTGAAAAGTCAAAGTGATCAATCCAATACAAAATAGCTGGCATTACACTTCAAGTCAAAGAAACATAAAGGAATTCATAATAGCTGACTTTATACTAAAATTCAAAATGCTGATCAGTGAAAACCCAAAATGGTGACTGCGAATCAACTCATTGCAGCTCAGACTGTTCAAGTAGACGATTGAGATCAGTTGCAGATCCCATGAAGGGAAAGAAATGCCAAGCCAAAGGGCTGAAGGAGCGACGATACACAGAATCCTGCTCCTTCTGCTGAGGTAGTACGTCCTCCCGAGGTAGTACGTCACCAACTTTGAATTCACGAGTTGTCGCATCATTACAGATCGCTGCAATATTTTTCAGATACATTTCGAGCATACGAGGCAGGTTGCCCGAAGTTTTTGGGATATTTTCGATGTAGCCTGACAATGGGTTGCCCAAGATGACTATTCTGTTTATATTTTCGGGCTTCCAATTTGCAGAGAGAACGTTGCTGTAAAGCTTGATGGGGCAGTGCGGCATGTAAAACACTGTTGGTTTTTCTGCCGTGCGTTTTGCTTCCTCGTTGCGCAGGAGACACGTACACCCCAACCGCTGCATCACTTGCTGATCGAGGTCAGTCATAATGGGGTCAAATACTTGCATATCATTCACCCAGTCAAAATCTATCCTCATCCGTATTGCGAGGGCCAACTGCATCCGAGAATCCTCGCTCTTCTCAATGCTTCCCAAACCATACACAACCATCTGGAATGGCCTTTCGTTTGGGTTTGCTTGTCCAATCTTCATCATTTCTTTAGATACCTTGGGGCTTTTCATCTGCTGCATGAATTTGCCGTAAAATGTTGAACGCTTGACGGACCTGATGCGCTGCTTAACTTTTTGCATCAAGGTTTCTAAATCCATTTCACAGTAATATTATTCTTCAGATTATTCAGTGGAAAACAGATTATTCTTGCTAAAACCCAAGCTCTTTCACGGTAACACAGATTACTCAACTGAAACAGATTATTCTTGCTAGAAAACCCAAGCTCTTTCACGGTAACACAGATTACTCAACTGAAACAGATTATTCTTGCTAGAAAACCCAAGCTCTTTCACGGTAACACAGATTATTCAACTGAAGAGTCAAAGTATATAAAGCTATGCCTTCATAACATTACTACAAAGAAAAACAGTCTCAAGGGTTACCTCAAGGAGTGAGGGTTGTTAAGTATTTTGTTAAGTACTTGGTATTTATTAAGTAACTGGCAGATCCTAAGGTTACAACGTTAATTTTCTTCCAAGCCTTTGGGGTTAAGCTTTGCTAGTCTGGTCTAAAAGATTTAAATGATTCCCTTCCTGGTTATCCCCTAGATTTTGGGTGGATATAGCTGCCACTAGACCACAAGTTAAAAAAAAACATTATCACAATAATTATAGGGAGTCGTTTAGGGGAGGAATTGCCATGACTACCAAAAGTGGTCAGAAACCTCACAAAACAAATTCAAAAAATCTTTTAAAGACAGTTTTTGAATAGTCTTTTTATGGTGGAAATGGATTTAGCTCCATGAAAAACTTCTACCACACCTAAAATTTCTAAGTTTAATAACAATAACTTGGATTTACAAAAATCCTTGTTTGATTTTCTCAAATATAGCCAGAACTTCCAAAACTTTCAGGGCAATTCCTCGGGCTAGTTAGACTACCCCTAATTATAGTAATGAACACTAATATCAAAGTGTGTATTTAATGTGGTCACATGTTTTGTAAAATTTGAATGAGTCAAAGTGTTCCATTGACTATTATATTTTATTTATTCTAAGTAATATATATTTTTAAGATTAGATGTAATTTACCAACACTACTTAGAGCTATTATAATAATATATTCATTTTGTTACTTCCAAAATGAAATTTAGTTGGTCATATTATTAGGATTGACACTCTTCTTTAAATTTTAGGCATGTTTCCCCAAAGAGGATTCCTTTTGGTCTTATTCAAGGACTTTTCTTAACTTTTAGTAAAAGGAATAATTTATCAGTGGGAAGACTAATAATCAACCCTAAGACCTTAGTGGTGTTGTTAAATTCTTAAATACTTTTACTTAATTTTTTAAGAATACTATTAATTGTTTCAAGATGTTTGAGGGTGGTTCCAACCTCACTCTACTCCATATGGACAAAGTAGATTCAAATTTCAATAAGCTTTAGAGTTTCTTCACACCATTTTAGAATGGGAGGATTTTAAATTTTCCATTAGATTCTATCAAAATAGAGAAGCACTCTATATAGTGGCATTGATCCTTGAGACCCTTGTTATAACCCTAGTTTACAAATTTTTGTTTCAGATGTTAAGTTTTTTCTATCTTACTTTACTTTAATGCTTAGGGAGTCATATTAATAGTGAAGATTCCAATATAGGATATGATTTTTACAATACTTAGGGATTTTTTTCTAGCATGAATATTTTGGAGT
>APFE031040857.1:180370-191763 GCA_000404065.3 Pinus taeda
AAACAGATTATTCTTGCTAGAAAACCCAAGCTCTTTCACGGTAACACAGATTATTCAACTAAAGAGTCAAAGTATATAAAGCTATGCCTTCATAACATTACCACAAAGAAAAACAGTCTGAAGGGTTAGCTCAAGGAGTGAGGGTTGTTAAGTATTTTGTTAAGTACTTGGTACTTATTAAGTAACTGGCAGATACTAAGGTTACAGGGTTAATTCTCTTCCAAGTCTTTGGGGTTAAGCTTTGCTAGTCTGGTCTAAGAGATTTAAAAGATTCCCTTCCTGGTTATCAGCCTAGATTTTGGGTGGATATAGCTGCCACTAGACCACAAGTTAAAAAGAAACATTGTCACAATAATTATAGGGAGTAGTATAGGGGAGGAATTGCCATGACTACTAAAAGTGACCGGAATCCTGGCAAAAGAAATTCAAAAAATCTTCTAAAGACAGTTTTTGAATAGTCTTTTTATGGTGGAAATAGTCTTTTTATGGTGGAAATGGATTTAGCTCCATGAAAAACTTCTACCACACCTAAAATTTGGAAGTTTAACAACAATAACTTGGATTTACAAAAATCCTTGTTTGATTTTCTCAAATATAACCAGAACTTCCAAAACTTTCAGGGCAATTCCTCTCGCTAGTTAGACTACCCCTAATTATAGTAATGAACACTAATGTCAAAGTGCCTATTTAATGTGGTCACATGTTTTGTAAAATTTGAATGAGTCAACTTGTTCTATTGACTATTATATTTTATTTATTCTAAGTAATATATATTTTTAAGATTAGATGTAATTTACCAACACTACTTAGAGCCATTATAATAATATATTCATTTTGTTACTTCCAAAATGAAATTTAGTTGGTCATATTATTAGAATTGACATTTTTCCTTAAATTCTGGGCATGTTTTCCCAAAAAGGAGTCCTTGTGGTCTTATCTAGTGACTCTTCTTAATTTTCATTAGCAATAATAATTTACCAGTGTGAAGACTAATAATCAACCCTAAGACTTTACTGGTATTGTTAAATTCATAAATACTTTTACTTAATTTTTTAAGAATACTAATAATTGTTTCAACATGTTTGAGGGTAGTTCCAATCTCACTCTACTCCATATGGACAAAGTAGATTCAAATTTCAATAAGCTTAACAGTTTTTTCACACCATTATAGAATGGGAGGATTTCAACTTTTCCATTGGATTCTATTAAGACAGAGAAGCACTCTATATAGTGGCATTGATGCTTGAGATCCTTGTTATAACCCTAGTTTATAAATCTGTGTTTCACATGTTTAGTTTTTTCTATCTTATTTTAATGCTTAGCTAGTCATATTAATAGTGAAGATCCCAATATAGAATATGATTTTTACAATACTTAGGCATTTTTTCTAGCATGAACATTTTGGAGTATAGAGGCCATCTAGAGGCTCTTTATTAATGCATTTTTAGTTCAAAATTTGACTGAGACTGGTGTTATTTTAGTTAATGCACTATTGCTCTATATATTGACCACCTTTCATACTTGAGTAAATAGGTTCCATTTATGTGGATATTTATGTATTTCTTTCAAATTTTAAATATTTGTGTAGTTTTTGGTCTAATTTCTATCTTTTGGGATTGACATTTTCAATTAATAATTATATTTTAATAAAATTGATCTATAACCCATTGTACATTTTTAATTTTAACTTTTCAACCAATATAGATACTCATACTCAATACTCATGGTATGACACATAGTCATTCACTCATTAATCAAATTTTAGAATAATGAATATTGTATTAAAATCAATGTACACATTATTTTACGGTTTCTTTTTCATTCAATCATTTAGGGGTTCCTTCCCAAAAGGCCTTTTAGAGGCTCTACTATAAACTTGGGCTGACATTATATAATCAATCTTTCTAACCTAACCAGAAAGATAATCGTAATTAAGAACAACATCTGAGTCTAATTTTTTGTATGAAATATTACATTATTTGAAGTATGTCGTATATTGTATTTATTACTTTTAGATTTTAAAATATAATATTTGTGGTGGAGCATGAGAAAATTTCTCAATTGTTTGATAGCTCACTAAACGATGGTTACATGTCACAGCTCGCTACATAAATGAGTCTCTCCCTTAAATAACTAATTTAATTAATTTTAAAATTTAACGATTGTGAATTGCTAAGATTTACATTTTTTAATTCAAATTTATTAAATTTTTGTGTTATTAAATTAAATTAAATATAAATTTAATAAGTCCATTTTTATAAAAGTGCATTTAATTTAGGTAATTTGATATTTAGATATTTATATTATACTTTATAATTTAAGATGTTATTAAAATTCTATGAGTTAATAATCATTTAAACACATGCCCCACAACATATAGCTAAAGTGATTGGTTTAATTTGGTAATTAAATTTTTAAATTTAACTTTTTTAAGTTAGAAATTGGTTAAATTGTAAAGGTTTAAATTTAAATTAATAAAATTTTTGCCACTTATTATGTTTAGATTAAATCTTCATTAAATCTTTGGCACTAATTTAATTGTAAATATAAATATAAAACTTTATTTTGAAATAAACATGACATTTATTTGGGTCTTACTCATAATGTAAGTAAATACAACATAGCTTATTTTTCAAAATGCCTCAATTCAACAATGTGATAGAGATAATAATCTAAAAATTTAAAATTAGATGACAATTTATTCTAATTTTGTGACTAGTTCAAAGAGAAAGCTTCCACTTGAATGCTTTTAAAGATAAGACAAAACTCAAGAAATTTTCTATCTCAAAATCAATCAAACATATAAGTGAATAATATAAAATCTAAAAAAAATAACTAATTATAGTTAGTGTTGAGAAATCTATTCCATTCTTAATCCATCAAATAAATAAATAAATATTATATAAAAAATTATATAATAAGGAATTAACCTAATTTCTAATTACTTGTGATTTTATTTCTCAATTATAATTATTAATTCTTAGAATAATGTTTGGGCTCTTACCATCACCTTTACACCTTCATGTCAAGTGAGGGATGTCACTCTTTCTCTTTGCTACTCATAATCATGAAAATGGGGTGATATATTCATTATAAGGTGGGCCAAACCTACGTAAATGTGCCATTTAATGCCTTTTTCCTAACCCTAATTTTATGGAGAGTTTCACTTTATCATTTGACATGTAGCAAAAAAGTGGGCAGCCCTAAGAAATGTTTTCTTAGTGTGGCCTTACGAAATGTTTTTGTAAGTATTAAAAATATATAAATCAAAACTCTATTTCTCACTAGTCATCTTTTCTGAACATCCAAGTGGTGGTTTATAAAATAATGGTTCTCCCCCTACATGATGTGACATTTTCCAACATTTTTGAGCCCATTTGATCCATTTTAAGCCAGACACTAGTTTTGTTATGTACCGAGCTCACAAAATAGAAGAAGAGATATATGAACGACTTTAAAAGAAGCCTCTTCAAGGGGTAACCTCATTTACATTATACAGATGAACAATTCTTGGATGATACAAATGCGAATACCTCCTTTCTATATATAGGAGTCTAAGGGGTTGCAATATATTGAAAGGCGACAAAACAATAACAATGTAAGGGTGCAACAATACAATAAGAGGTTGCACTAATAACAATAAGGGGCTACACTAGTAGTATAGTGACCTAACATGCCACTCACCCTCAAAAGCATGTTGTTCTCATTGCTTGAGTAGTTCTCGATGCTTCTGTACAAAATTCACATCTTCTCGTGAAGGTGAGTGTTGTGAGTTCTCTTTCCAACCAGAGACGTCTCATCGAGATTGGATTTTTCAAGAAAGAGTTATGCCGAGTCTTCCACGATAACCTCATTATAGACTCGTTGAGTAAAGTGAACTTGTATAAAGTGCGATGTGTCACTCTTTCGACCTTCAGCCCTAAAAATGACAACCAATAAACTATATTGTGAACTCTTTTGGTCACATTTTATGAAATTTCACTTTGATGTTCTAATAGATAGATGTAATGATTTTTGCAAAGTCACCTCTTTGAGATTGAATTGAGGAGCGTGCAAAAGCCCTAACTTCCTTGCACCATATATCCAAAAATATAGCAAGAAAAGATCTGAAATTTGGTCACGAGATTCTCGAAGACTTCGGCTAAAATGAGTTTTAATTTCATCATATAAAACTTCACAGAAAAACTTTATAGAGAAAATTTCACGAGGACATCTTTGAAGGAGAGAAACCCTAGAATCCAAAGCTCTCATATCAAATGTTATGAAACAAGCTCACAAAATAGAAGAAGATATAGATAAATGACTCCAAAATAAGCCTATTTGAGGGGGAAACATCATTTACATTACAGAAATGAACAATTCATGGATGATACAAATGGAAAGTCCTCCTTTCTATATATAAGAGTATAAGGGGTCACAATATAATCATAGCCGAAATAACAATAATGATATAAGGGCACAACAATAACAATAGTGGCATCTTATGGGGCACAATAATAAAAATATGGGGATTACAAGGGCACAAAGATATAATAAGGGGGTTTCGCTCATAACAATAAGGTGCTACACTAGTAGGATAGGGACCTAACATGTTTACCTTGTTTTGCCTAAAAACAAATTTTCTAGCAAATCCATATTTGTTGTTTTCAAGTGCGGAAAGATAGTTAGTTGTTTTGGAGTCCCGTGTTAAGTTATTGCAAGGTCATTGAAGGTGCTTCATGTCTTAGAGCTTAGAAAAATGGGTTTGTTTTGGCCATGTGAAGTGGTACGAATATGATGGAATGTACTTCTAATTGTACCCTCAAATGCCTAAAATTTTCAGAAGTGCACATTCGGAACAAGTCTTTTAATGTTTTAATGTGATGTGGAATTTTGAATCCAAAATACTTTTTGGCTTTAAAGCTAATGAATTGCACATTAATCAGATTATACACGTGGATTCCACACTAAAGGTCCCGCTTACCTCACCAATCTCCATTTGTCCCACTTTGACTCTTCTATTCCCCGAGTGTTTCAATTTTCACTGTTGATCTCGTATACCCAAATGCAATGGATGACACACAGTATCACGCGATAACTAGCATGATAGATAGCGGGTCGAGAGCACTCGAGATAATTGTTTTATCTATGCTATGTGTCGCCACCATAGGTTAATCACACGATTTAGAAAAATACCATTTACCATTTTTTTCCCACGCGAGATACCATTTATTGTTTTGGAATGCTCCCTACGTTCCTTTATAGTGAAAAAGGGTTAGAGCTTAGTCTACAGACTTGAAATAAAACCCTTAATGTTATTTAACTCATATTTTCAATAAAACGCATAAATGGAAGAATAATAACCAGTGAGGGTCTACAACATGGATAGACAAATTACAAAGGAAATTCTGCACGAGGAACAACACATACGCACCACATTTAGATCAATTTTTCAAGCAAATAGGAATTACAGAGTCTTGGCCCTCTCGGCTCAATTACATCAATTTGTCTCACTTCTATTTCTTTCACTCTCAAACCCTATCTCTCTTTTTCTCTTCCCTCCTCTCTTTTTTTTTTTTTTTTTTTTTTTTCTATCATTACATTTTTTCCTCTTTAATGGATCAAATCCTATTCTAACTACATTAGCAGCTCATTCTCTATTTTTGTCACTTCAACAATTAAATCCATATTCTCAAGCTTTAACACACACCTATCCTAAAAACTTATTGCCTATTCTAAAAATAATATAATGTTCTAATTATTACCATAATTTAAGGAAAAATAAATTCGAGAGATCCAACCCTCTCTAGCAAAATTTGATTTGACCACTTAGGTCAATGAAATTAATTTCATGTTAGCCACCACATGTGAACATACAATCACATTGCTTGCTAAGTTGGGATGCTCCTGCATGAGACTCCCGGGGAAGAAAAGAATCATTCATCAAACTTTCATGATTTACTCCATACTTCTATAATTCTACTGCTATAAACCAACTACTCACATCCTCCACTAGCTGTCCCTTCCATTTGACTAGGTGCTAAAAATAAACCTGTCCTCTCACTAGTACAAAATGGATAATTAGTTACTAAAACAATGACTAAAATTCTCGTATAAATGACTATTTTTCACTCGGTGATGAGTAGTAGCTAATTTAAAATATATTATAACGTGACCAACTTTTAGTTGTTATTAGCTTAGTCATTAATTGATTGTCTCAGATTTATCATCTAACAATATATTTAGTGATAAATTTGGTCATTAATTTTGTTATTGATTTAGTCATTAATTGCCACAATTAATGACCAAATATACAACAAATTATATTACTATATGATCATCTGAGAAAACCAAATAATGACCAAAGAAATATGACCAAAATGTTGGTCGTATTATAAGATATTGTAAATTAGCTACTAATAGTCATATATATGCAAATTTTAGCAGTCCTTTGAAACCAATTAATGATGAAAGAAATATGACTAAATTTTTGTTGTGTTATAAGATACTATAGATTAGCTAATAATAGTCATATATATGAAAAATTTAGTTGTCATTTGTAATGAAAATTAATCATTTGTAATAGTCAATTATAGTTTTTTGGTAGTTTCATATTCATTATATAAATGACTAATTTAATAGTTTTTGATTGATTTTATGTGTTCATTATTAATCAACATAGATTAATTAGTGTGATTTTGCGACCAAATTAAAAAAAAAAAAAACATCATACAATGTGAATTGGTTCATCTATTATGAAAATTCAAAATTACATATGTTAGTTAAAATACTAAACAATATCAAGTGCAACTATAAATAATTTCAACCATAGAAATTATGTTATATGAAATGTCGAGTATTTCAATATAAATTTCCAACTCAACATTGGTTGGACTACAATTTACACATTAAATGTTGTTTCATCACTATAAAACATTATACTCATTATGTTGTCAAGTCATTGTAGTTGAATTCACAAACTATGAAGACTTGGACATTAGTCTCTATGTGTGTGTCTTATGCGAGATATTGGCTTTAAGGGTACCATTAGACTTGTTCTCTTCTCTCTCTTTTTGCATTTGTCACTTTAGTGTTAGTGTTCTCCTCTTTATTCAAATCCTATGGCTTACCATCAATACTGAGTTCCTTTTATGGAAACAAAAGAACCTAGAATGCAGAGTGTAAGACACGAAAGACAATGAACACTAGAATATAAATGAAAGTAGACTATAAAGTATTTATATTACATATACCTCAACATCAACAATGCTAAAGCCATTCTTCCACATAAAAGCAAGAAACTCAAACAAGTTTTCTTCAGTCGAGTGATAGTTTCCACTATGTGGCCAAATGACCCATATAAATAAATTAAAGTCACCATAGAAAAGAACACCTTAGCAACTTAGTGTTCAACCTTCAGGGAAAGCTTAGGCACAATCATGCCAACTAAGTTACATGCTAAAGAGCTCAAGTTGTAAATAACTTGTAAAAACAAAATAATCTCAATTGTGATTTCTAATCCTTGTCATTTTATTCGCAACAACAATTTGTTGTCGAATGCATGAACTTGGTCTAGTATATAAACAACATGTTCTCAAATAACAACATGAAAGTAAAATTTTCTAACAATCGTGAAAATATTTCAACACAAAACAGTGAAAAGGATTTCAATCAATATCATGTAATATTAATTTCATCTTAAAGCTTTGGTTGTTGTTTAAATAGACATAATACCAAGTACTTTCAATTTCATAGTTAAAATGTAAATAAAAATCGAAATAAATGTTCAAAATACAATCAAACAATAAAGAGAGTATATCATGGAATTGTCATTGCAATTATAAAAATCTATTTACCTCTCCATCGATATCTTATGACGCATTCCCAAAACATTTTCTTGCCCAAATGACCATGAGGTGAAAGAATCAGAACATTAAAAACCATAGGAATATTTACTAGAAACATTTCCAAAGTTGATCGTTGAAGTGCTTGAAGGATCTCCAACAATAAATGAATCATATCCAAGACATGATCTCTATATTGTCTCCCATCCTTCTTCCAATCACATTTCATGTAACCTATCCACACTAGAGTCAAGTAACAATCAAATGAAGGAATTGGCATTTGTTTCTATCTTTTATATGTATAAAATTTGAATATAATTTGTTTTGGTAACATATTAATTCGTATTTAAATCCTTCATGTCATGAGAATGTATTAATCAAGTAGAACATCAGAAAAATTTACCTCAATGAGGTCCTCTAACAATTTCTACAATACCAATATTTGCCTTGTTGTGATATCTTGGATAGAAAAAAGAACATATTTGCAAACGAAAAAGCCATATATTACTTAAGCTCAAACTATGTATATGGTGTATTATTAGGTGACCTTTTAAGATGTCGCTCTACCTTTACCAAAGCAAATTGTAGCTTGGTTAAACTTTATATCCTGTCATTCAACATCAATTTCTCCAAGACAAATGTCACACATTATTCTTTCCCATTTCCTAACCTGTTAGATATGATAAATTGAAAGTCATATAAAAGGAAGAGAAAACAATTCTCTAAACAAAACAAATAAACAAACAATGCCTCTAATAAAACTTCACACCTAAGAAATTACTCTAGCAGTTGCTAAGACTAAAGCTCATATTCTTTTAATCATTTTTTGGTCATATTTAATTGGATATTTGTATTTTTACCACGATTTCAATTTTGTGCTAAGAGAAATATATAAATCCAGGTTATTATGAGTGAACTTCAATTATAATTCAGAAAAATATTGTCATTATAAGGTATGGAGAGAGAAACATCTTCATAACTACGATTCTATATTCTAGTTTGTTTTGAGTTGAGTTGGTATTTGAATATATAGTTTTCTCTAAAGAAGTGAAATAGAAAGATGAGAATCGAAATAACCCTGTGAATTTTTAATTAATTCATCTTATATATCTCTAAAACAACGAGGTCGTCCTTCTCTGCTATTTGATAGACATTTATTGGCATAGAATAATAATGAATTAACTATCAAACAAAATGACGCAATATATTAACCAAGGAAAGAAAAATGGCATGGGTTTTGTATTTTTGTTCTCGAAGGAAATCCAACAATGGTTGTGTTGTTTCTTTATCATGAAATAGTAATTTAACTCCATTACCAATAAGACATGGTCATGCTGGGTAAGGAAAGCATGAATTTAAGGGGTCAAGGTTTAGCTCCAATACATAGTTATCCTTGTCACTAAAAAATACAAAGTTGTCATCATTTGCTTATACATGTAAAAAGAAAAGTGAGTTTCTATTTGTGCACTTGTGATAGTATATGAAAAATATAGCACTAGTGGAAATCAAAGTGTTGACTGCAATGGAAATCAAATGTAAAAACCACTAAACTTGATATTTACATGACATAGTTGTAATGAACTAGTACAATAGAAGCATGCTAACTCATAAACAAGAGAAGATAAAAAAGAATAATGGAACATTATTTCCTACCACATAATTGTCACGAATAGAATTTCCATAGAATTCATCCAAAAAATGAGAATAAATTATGGAAAAAGAACATATCATTAATGTTTTGTACCCTCTTCAACACATGTAGCCTTGGGAAGTAGAGGAGGCCAAATGTAGCAGGATTCCAATTTTGTGGGATATAAAATTAGAAATGTGGAAAAAAAGGCCTTCGAGTTCACAAAATCTCACTCTAAATAATAAAACATGTTGAGGATAGTAATGATGAAAATAGACCATGTATTCAGATCAAGCCCCTTAGTGGTCATCAATTACCAAGACAATTGGTAATTTTTACTCATAAAAAAATATATCATAATTACTGTAATACCTTTGTGGATCCTTTTGTGAATTTTTTTACATTTATATTATGGCGTCCATTCAGGAGAGTGTGATGAAAATTATCCAAGTTTGGCCATACTAACTTCTCCTTTCATATCCTTATGTTAATGGACAGAGAGCTACCTTTCATCGGTTTGGAAATTCAGGTGTCCCTCCCTTTCATTCAATATGTGGAGATGCCCCACAATTGAAGGACCTTGATAGTTTTGAATCCAATCTTACGGACATAACAAGTGGATGTTGTTATGGTGATTTGAGAGGGAGCAATGACTTGAGAATTGTTTCGTATTCCCCTTGTGGTGCTTGGAGGATAGTGTAGAAGAAATGGTTTATCTATTTGTGTTGGTAGGGACGTAATGTTTTTACAATTTCTTAGCTTAGAAGAAGGAGAGAAGCATAAGAACCAAGATCAAGACGATGATTTCAGCTATGGGTATAACTTTGCAATCTGAGGGAAGCATGCAAGAGAAACTGGTCCTTATATATAATTGGGAGGAGGAAGGTGGAGCATGGATGAGAAAATAAGATACTTTATGATGATAAGGACTATATATCATTATCATCATCTAGGAAATTTTCTTAGGAAGAATCATCTTTACGGTCATGGGTTGAGGAATGTGAATCAGTGGATGTCACTTGCAATGGAACTTTAACAAAAAATGTTGGTGTGGTGATGGTAGTGTCACATGATGTGCCCCTGAAACTTCAGAAATATTATAGGCAATGTCAAGGAAAATTTCTTTCTCTACTCCTTAACTCATATTTCGCACCATCCATGTTTTGATAGACCAATTATCAAGATCATAGAATGATCTTTTCTTTAATGAAGGAGTCCAAGGGGTAACATTTGAGGATATGATCAATTTAAAAAAAAAATGAACAATCTTGTTTGACTTACAAGGACTTGGGTGTCAAACTTGTTTCCGAGACAATGTTATTCACATGTGAAAATTTTGAGTATGACTTGGGGTTGAGTTTGAATGAGAGGATTTCACTTAATACTGTTTAGTCAAGGAAAAGAATCAAATTCATAGTCCATTTGAATTATTTTTTGTGAAGCATAGTAACAAAGTTGATGAGCTTAATAGGGCCAATCCTTTTCATGATGTGCTACATTCGAATGGAATGAATGCATGAACTTCAAAAGGCTAAGATATGATATAAATCATGGGAAATTTTGACCAAATAAATAACCCAAAACTCACACTTGAGATATGATATAAATCTTGGAAAATTTTAATCAAATACATAATGAGAACTTTAAACCTAGTAGTGTGAAATCCATTGTTTGAAGTGTGGCTAGTGAAGACAAATTTCTTAAATACTTTTAAAAATTAACATACAAATAATTTATAAAAGCATGGAATTTCATTGTCAATCAAATTTCAAATGAGATAATAATTAAAGTGATAACCCACAACAACAATTCAAAATCGACAAGGCTTATTGGAAAAATGTTAAAAACTCATTAGGAACATTCTAATCCTACAGGATGCTCATCTAAAGCAAACAAAAATGTTACCTTTCCTCGGAAACATGGAATGTTAATGATATAAC
>APFE031040857.1:202161-215757 GCA_000404065.3 Pinus taeda
ATTTTTATTTTAATAATTTACCCCAACTTTATTTTTCTTAAAATTTTTCACATTAAATTTTATTTTATGGAGTTTCCTCAAATTAGATGTTAAAATTGATTTTCAAATAGAATAAATTAACTATATTTTTTAATATTAAAATCTATTTTGAATTTGCCCCATGTTGTAGATTAGTTTATGATAGAATGGGTTGTTAAGGCATTTCTTATGATGTTATTGATTTAAACTTCGATTAGCTCAGTGTGCCACATGTGAGGAAATGTGGGTACACCTGGAGGTGATTGTGGTAGTGGATAGAATCAATCCTTAAGTACAAACATGTTATAGTTGTCTATTCTTTCGTATAAAAAAAATAAAAATAATAATAACAATTTGTTTTTTTTTTATTGTAATAATTATTTATAAAAAATATTATATTTAAAAGCGCATGAATTTTATTGGAGTAGTTGAGCTGATGGAAAATAAAGGAAACTAAATTTCCTTGTAAGCATTTCTAAATTGTATCTCCACTAAACACTCTATGAAAAAACGTCTTGACTGATGTCAAGCAACACCAATGTCCATTGGTTCCCTCTTCACTCTTTAGATACAAGAAGGATATCCTTATCTAGGGGGGAATCCTTAAATATCGAGCTAAGCTAGGTCATTGAGTAATGAAAGGAAGTTCCTTAATGAAGACTAGTGATTTGACATTAGTCACTCTGAAAGTAAAAGGTTAGGCATAAGTGTGCGAATAGTCAAACAAACCATGAATATTAAAAAAATTTGAATGATTTTAATTACACAACTATGGTTGTTTATGCAACCAAATTATAATTGAAAAATGAAAGATAAATCCTGCTCAAATAACAATATAGCTGAGATGCTAGTGAATCATATATATAATAGCACAATAAAAATAGAAAACGAATCATAAATTGTCTATACAAGTAAGGCATTAGATGATTCGTTCATCGTATTCATGAGCATTGGAGATTGAGAGTTCGTTATCATCATCAAGAGACCATTCCACAATTAAGAGATCATACACCAACATTATTAATTATGTTTGGCACAACAAAGAGTTATGTGTTTGCGATGATAAATAAAGGAAATATTCAAACTTGTCATTATTACTAAGGACAATGAATACAAAAAAGTTGAATGTGGACTACCTACACGTTTGTATATTCAAAGTTCATACCCTCTCCTTAGTAATACCACATTGCAAGAAAAAGAGGAAATGTGAAATATATGTGCAAACAAATAAATAAGTTGGAAAGTTTGTTGCAACATATATAGGTGGTAATGTCGTGTTGCAAAAGGAGGTGTTGGCCCACTCCCCTTTTCTATAATTTGACAATGTTTGAATTTCATTCCGTGTGAATGTGATCAAATGATATGACCATAAAGATTCTAATAAGATCCATAATTTTAATCATCCTTTTATCTAATAAAGAAGTGTACAAGGAAGTATATCCTTTCTTCAAATCCCCTATGAATCGCCTATGACCTGTAAGTTTGGATTGTTGAAGTGAGCCAACTAAAATTACTAACATAAACAACTAATTCATATTATTGTAGTTTTTGTTATGTATTCATATTTTTTTGCCTACACTAAATTAGTCATTTATGTTAGTCATTTTTAGTAGTATTACTTATTATCTAGTCATATATTTTAACGCATGACTCAAATAGTCATTTATGTTAGTATTTTTAGTTGGCTCTTAATATTGCTAATTTTTTGTAGTATTTCACTTGGAAAATTTGTGGTGACTAACGTTTTTAGTCACGTAGTCACTAATTTCACCATTTTTTACTAGTGTTTGGTCCTTTTGTATACTCTTTTCTTCACAACAGATTCCACCTCTTTCTTGACTATATTTGGAATTTGTTCTTCCTAATTTAAAGTCTGAACTTCATCTATCCTATAGCTGAATTTGTCTCTTTGTATGGATACGAGTATGCAATATTGAAGATAGGGGATATTCCAACACAAACTAGCAATTCAATTTCATAAGCACTGGTTGAAAACTTTCTCACAATTCATTATGGCCATATCTTTTTCATCTTTAATTTGTTGTAAGTCCCAACATGAAACCTTTCTTTCCTCAGGCACACCATCACTATATCACCCACTTGGAATTACTTTTCTCTCCTTTTCATATGAAATCTTTGTTTGTATTTTCCACTACTTTCTTGCAATCTTTCTTTGACATCTTCCTGTAGTCTCTAAATCTGCTCTGCAATCTCTTCAACTTTTGCACTTATTCTCTCTTGTTTGCCCGAATTTCTAAGCTCATACGCACCTCTTGGATTCACCCCAAAAACAATTTGGAATGGACTCATCCTAGTACTTCAGTTTGCATTATCATTATAAGCGAACTCAGCCTGAGCAAGTGTTAAATCCCACTAATTAGGATTTTTATACACTAAACTACTCAATATGTTTCTAGGGCTTTTGTTTACCACGTCGGTCTACCCATCTATTTGAGTGTGATATGTTGAAATGAAACTAAGGTTGGAGCCTAGTTTCTTGCAAAACATTCTCCAAAAATGCCCAACAAACTTTGTATCCCTATTAGACACAATAACTATAGGCAATCCATGTAATCTTGTAACTTCTGAAAAAATAGGTTAGCAATATGTGTTTCATCGCTAGTTTTTTTGCATGCAATGAAATTTGTCATCTTAGAAAATCTATCTACCACAACATAAATGGAATCATTTCCTCTTTGAGTTCTTGGTAATCCCAAAACAAAATCCATACTAACTGCATCCCATGTTAGGTATGGTATTGGTAGTGGCTGATATAATCCTATGTTTTGGCTCCTTCCCTTAGCATGCTGACAAATCTTGCACTTCTCAACAAATATCTTAATGTTAGTTTGCATCTTTGGCTAGTAGTAAAAAGAATCTACCTGAGCAAAGGTTTTTCCTTGTCCAAAGTGTCCAGATAACCCTCCTTTGTGTTTCTCCTTGATTATGTTTTCCCTCATAGAACATTCGGGAATACATAGATCGTTGCTTTTAAACAATAAACCTCCTTGGATAAGATAATACAACCACTGGCTTCTATTATGAATTGTTCGATTTTGTACAGTTGCATAAATATCTTTTAATTTTGCATCATCTTGATACATATCAACCATTTCTTCAAATCCTACAACCCAAACTTTTAATTCTTTGATAATGAAGTTTACCCTACTCGAAGCATCAACAACTTTGTTCAACTTACCACTTGTATGTTTAATCACAAAAGTAAAACTCTGCAAAAAATCTACCCACTTGGCATGCTTCTCATTCAATTTTGGCTAGTTGTTTATGAATTGTAATGTATGATTGTTAGAATACAATACAATTTTTTTTTAGCAAATAATGTCTCCATTTTTTTAAATCTTTCACAATAACATAAAATTCTTTTTCATAAGAGTAATATTTTTTCTTAGATTCATTTAGTTTCTCAGTAAAGTATGTGATTTGTCTTTGCTCTTAACTTAAAATGGCTCCAATTGCATTTCCACTAGCTTTAGTTTCAACTTGGAAAACTTTTTCAAAATGAGGCAAAGCTAAAACTGGGTTCTTTGTAATTTCTTCTTTAGCAACTTAAAATTTCAGTTTGCTGCTTCTATCCACTTGAATGGCTAATTAGTTTCTCTGATTTTTTGAATAATTAGCGAACAAATCTCACTAAAAATTCTGTTAAATTTTCTATAAAAACTTGCAAGACCATGAAAGCTTCTTACCTCAAATATGTTTCTTGGAGTTGGCTAGTTCGGAATTTCTTGTAATTGGACTTAGTAACTTACTTGAATAACTGAAGAATAGCTAAAATTCCTCACACCATCAACCATGGGCATAGGAAATACGAGGACACACACGGCTCCTCCGATCTTCAACTCGCTTTACGATCCCGACTTAAGGCGATCTTGGAATAAACTGTCCTCAGACAGGGTGCCCAATAGGCTTTAGTATTAATTCAAATAAATATGTTACATACCAAGTTATGCCTCAGAGTAGAGCCTTTTAATCTCTGGTCTCTTAAAGCATAGAATACAAACACTCTTTGAAACACACACTCACACACTTGCTTGCCCTACAAACATCTACACAGACTTATTTATAAATCCTACAAACATATGAGAATTATTGAAGGTCCTGTCAGACATTACTAGTCCACACGGTGTCTGTTCAATATTCTCAAGTACAATAATTAAAAAAAATACACTACCGAGGTCCTTTCAGACTTCGATCACTATCATATTCTTGGTCAGGTTCATCTGCTTCTCATGAGGATGAGGGAAACTTTTTCTTTGACCATGATTGATTTAACCGTTCCATTTCCCATGTGTGGTCCTATTTCTCCTGAGCATCTTGGTACAAGTCTACGAAAATGGTTTCCTTTTCATTGGATACCTTCTCTTTTCCTTTTGTTGTCACTGTAGAAGATTCTCCTTTTAGTAGTGCCTTTGATGATTGTCCTGTATCAAACTTTATCGTGTCGGTTGTAACATATAGATTCTTCTGTGGAAAGAGATATCTATCATCATTTTTTGTCCATCTGTTAACATAAGCCATTGGGTCTATCTCTATGTCGAGGAAAGAGTCTTCTTTGCTTTTACGAAATTTAGGCATTGTTTGTACTGACAACTCGACTCCATCTAATAATTCCCACTTGAAAATTTGAAACATGCTGACAGAGCATTCTATGGTGCATTGGATCCATAGCTTGCAGTTATGATTGATATTCTCTTACTGTTGCCAACCTAATTCAAAAATCATTGATTAACATACCTTGGTTGATAGTAACAAATTTATCAAACAAATTATATCATCACTGTATTTTCCTGCTATAACACTAATAGTAATTAATGTCTTTTGATTAATTAGCAATTTGATTACACCAAATCTTCCCTGAAGTCCTTCTAATGTTTTTATCATAGACAATTTTTCAGGCAACTTGACGCTGTGAAATTCTTTAATCCAAAGAGTGATTTTCTTGATTTCTTCAGCATTGTTGGCTATCACGGATGCATAAACTCTTTCAGGCCCATATAATTGTGGATTTGGGACAATGGTATTTCTAGGTTCTAAACATTGATAATCCAAAGGTGTCGAGAAAGTTCTAAGATATTGCAATGTCCTTTCAATACATTGAGAAGCTCTTGTGGCTTCTTCTGGCAATGGCCATCTTTTATTTCCCAATTTCCAAATGGTTCAAAAATTTCATATTGGGGAAATGAATCTGTTCCTGCAAAATTTTCATCATTTCTTTGAAGAAATGCAGCATCAATTTCTTCAAAAAGATCAGGAATTCTTAAATACCTTAAAGACCTTCCAACCCTTTCAGTTATATTTATTTCATCCAAATCCAGCATTTTAGCTAAAGTATAAACAACAAAAGAAAAGTCTATACCTCCAATAATCTGGTAATAGTTCAAAGTTGGCAAAACCTTAATCATGGATTCAATAAACTCTTTAGTCCAATAATCATCAAGAGTCTTAAAATAAAGTTTTACTTTCATATTGGGTAGAGGATATACCTTTATCAGTTCTTCATCTAAACCCAACAAAACACCAACATTTTTGGACTTCCAGGATTGACATCTTTGTATAAATTGATTTCTTCTAATTTCCACTCCAACAACCTTTTTAATTTCTTCAACCAAATCACCAAGAACCAATTTAAGAATCTGAAATCTTTTTACAAAGGTTTCGAAATTATCATCTGCAGGGGTCTTACTAGGAATAGCAAAAATATCAGTTCTTTGGTTATGAATATGGACCTTGTTCATGTCTCTGGTAACAGAGTCGGCTAAGTAATTTGAAATACCTGGAACCCATTTAACATCAAAATCATACATCTAAAACCATATCTTCCATGCCAATAGTCTTCCTATTGCGAGTTGTTTTGATATTTTTGTTGATAACAAATACTTGAAATTCATTGAGTTTGTTCTTATCAAAAACTTGGCAGGGGCTAAATATAATTCAAATTTTTGTATGCCATTAAAAATGGCAAGAGTTTATTTTTTTGGTAGAAAATAATTTTTCTGGTGAATAAAAAATTCTCCAGATGCATATGCACATAAAATTTCTTCTCCCGTATCCTCCTTTATTTCAAAAAGGATGGCTGCCCAAAAATTATCAGATGCATCAGTCTCAAGAATGAGAAATCCATTACCTGGCAGTTTGAGCTCTGGGATATGTTTGCATTCAGCTTTTAACAATTGAACTACTGTCGTGGCTTCTGGTGACCATCCAGAATTCAAATGTCATCGAATTAGAGTAGTTTTTTTAGATAATGTAGGAATGTATTTATGGACGTAATTCAGTATTCCTATAAATCGCTGAATGATTTTAGTATCCTATAACTAATTTGGAAATTCAGATACTTTGGTCGAAACATGAGGTTGCATCTGAATTTTACCATTTATAACATGGATACCAAAAAAATCAATATTATCTTGAAAGAAAAGCATTTTCTTTCAGACGAAACAATACCATGATTTTTTGCTTCCTCAACGAATATCTGTAAATGCTTCAGATGGGATTCTAGATCCTGACTGCGAATCAAAATGTCATCAATATATACATCAATGAAATCATATTTACCAAAAATATAGTCCATTCGACGTTGAAAGAAAGCTGGAGCATTCTTTAGACCAAATGGAACTACTTTCCATTTGTAAAAGCCTGCAGGACATGTAAAAGAAGTTTTGGGATGATCTTCGTCTTCGATTTGTATCCGGTAATAACCAGATTTCATGTCAAACTTAATGAAGATCTTGTTGTTATCAATTTTTTGCATAATTGTTTCCTGGTGGGGCGAAGGATAATTGAACCTCTTTGTGATTGCATTTAATGGCTTATATTTAATTACCATTCGAACTTTGCCTCTATCTATTTCAGAGTGATTTCTTACAAGGAAAAGAACAAGAGTAATGAGAAGAACTAGGTTCAATCAGCTTAAGACTTAATAGTTCTTCAACCTATTTTTTAATTTCGTTTTCATCTGTTGGAGTGCAGGGTATAGGTTTTCCATTAACCCCATTGTTGTGTAGAGTAACTATTTCTTGCTAAGGACTTTCTAAACTCCAAAATACTTGAGGATTTTCAGAACAACATTTCACCAATTCATCATAAATAGCCATTTGTTCAAGGGACCAATCAGGATTTCTATTTTCTTTTTCTTTCGGTTTTGTCTGACTTCTTTCTTTGTAAATATGTAATACTTCTTGCTAATCATGGGAATCATTCTAGGGTCTTTTCATACTGGCCTTATTTTGGCTATTTTCTTTTCTAGCTTTTGAATTAACCAAAGTCAATCTTGGAGCAGAAATTGCCTTCTTTTTTTATATTTAGAATGACTTTGTCTTCACTGATTGTAACTGGAAACACAAAATTTAAAAACAAGATTCCAAGAAACAAACTTGTAGACGCATCATAGTGCTGGATTGCAGAAAATTTTACAATACTCCCCCCAACTTTTAAAGATGTGTTATCAACATAGTGGGTGAGATTGACAGGGCCACCAATGGTCTCAGAAATAAGAATATTTTGCAAAGGCTTCCATAAAACTTTGAATAAAGATGGGCGAGCTAAATTGTTGGAGCCTCCTATATTAATGAAGGCATTCACATTGATCCATTCTCATTTGACCTGAACTTCAACAAGAATATAGAGGAGATTGCTGGTTTTAACAATCTTCTTGAGAAAAGAACTTTCTTCAAGATTAACAGTGGTTGGAGAGGGAAAATATCAGGATTTACACATAGTCTTTGGGAAAGGGCAAAAAGAATTCAACGTGGATTGTGGAGGCAGAGAATTTAAAACGGATTGTGAATTCTTAGTACCTCGATCTGTAGAGAGAGAGGGAACAATAGAGATATCATCATCTAAAATGTATTTAGATGTCTCATCAGTTAGTCATCTGAGCTAAACTCATCACTAAAATGCAATTCATGTTCATTCTCTGAATGAGAACAATTACAACATATATTCATTTTCTGACATGTGTCGGGAACTAACTCAATAAATGACAGGGAAGCACTTGTTAATATATATACATCTGATACTTCATCTTGAGAGTCAACCATAGAGCAATTATGTACAAAATCATGAATTTCTATACAGGCTTTCAACTTGTTAGAAGAGCTTTTTGGACATTTTCTAGTGAAATGACCTTCTTGTTTGCAAATAAAACATGCATTATCTCTTTTTCGTTTCCTGCACTTTTTCAAATATTTAAACTTTCGAAATGGCCTTCTAGGATTGGCCACTCTATTGGTCTTGAATTTTCCATATCGTTTATATTTTCTCTTTTTAAATGGTGTCCATCGTAATACAAAACAGAAAACATCATGACTAGGAGAGAAGTCTTGAGCTTTCTTCTGCCAATAGAGATATTTAACTTTCTCTTGACACCGAAATAAGAGATCTATCCAATAAGTCTGTTCAACATTTTTCCCTTGAACTTCCAGATCTTTCATAATCAAATCACCTAAATTACTAGGCAATTTTGATAGGAATGAAATCTTCTGAGTAGAATCATTGGTAAGATTATCTTTATAGATCTTAGCAATATAATCGTTACCAAACTGATCTAAAAACTTTAAATATTTCAATTCCATTCTTGTTAAATATATTATAATCTATTTCTTTTCATTTGTTGGTTCAGGGACAAATCGAGTCTTCAGTAGCAATTATAAGGTAGCTAATCCTGTGGCAGCTACATGCATTCTTTCTTCTTCTTATGGTCCCATCCACCAGTCATAAACAATTCAGGCCATTATTTTTTTAGCTAAGGCAAAAATAGAAATATTGTCAAGTTTAGAGACAACTTGCATTTGATAGAGGGCACCAATCCAAACTCTCATGGATTTAGCTAGATTTGTAGACTTGTCTATGTCTAAAACATATCCAGTAGCATTAGCTGCAAACAAGACTTCTTCAATCCTTGTATACTTTGGTACTTCACGAAAAACATGTCCTTTTTGGAGAGATGGCAAAATGAAAGAGGGAAACTTAGAGGTAGCATTTTCCAAAGTGGCTCTCTCACATTTTCGTTTTTGAAAGTTTATAGTTTTTGCTAGCTCTAGTTTGTGTTCAGAGGCTTGGGCACTAGATTCAGCTTCACTTCCTTCTTGCTTTTCATATATATCCAAATAGTTAGGAGTATCTATTGAAATAGAAAATTTGGGAGCCTTTGATTCTCTCCTTTTATTTTTTTTTTCTTTTTCTCTTTTGCCATTCTTCTTTGTTTTTATGCTTGTTGTTCATCATTGAGGAGCTTAAGATTAGCTAGAATTAACTCTATCTGGGATCCTAGATCATCGACTACTTCTTCAACATGTGAACACCATGTAGTAAGATAGTTACCTTTTGATAGGTCTGATCTAGATCAGTGGTGTTTAGTGCATTATGTTCTATCAAGGGAGCACAATGAACTCATGTTGCTTGCTATTTTGACATAGAAGAGTTGGTGCAAAAATTTGTCTTGGGAGGCCATTTCCCACCTTTCACAAAATGACGATTAGCATATTGCCACTCTTCAATCGGAGGAAACTGGGTAAAGAGATATGTTGCATCTTACTCACAGAAATAAAAGGTTTAGATTCATGTATATACAGTTCAGTTGAAGACAACTGTGGTTCAAAAAGACAGACTTCTTCAATTAGAGGAAGATCAACGCTTCTAGAAGAAGAAGCTTTAGTAGAAGGTAGAGGGATTACATAGCGACGAGGCCTGATAATGGGTCAAGGAATCTCTGGTTTCTTAGGAATAAGCTTGACTTGACCATTACTAATATAGATTGTTTTGAGTTTTGACGCAAGATTTTTATCATCTGCAATTGACTTATATTGAAAATACCAATCGCTAGGTAATTTAGTTGGATCATATAGAACACCTTCAACTAGAGCATTAGACGGACCAACAGTAACACAGTCGTTTAAGACATGTTGTTTAAGTTTAGGATGTGCTGTATTAATTAACTGGAAAGAACCTTGAACCAATGCAGAAAGATACTCACTATCTTCTATCATTTGAAGACCTTGAACTCCAACCATGAGTTTCCAACAGTCTTTAAGATGGACATCATTCAGGCTAATTGAATAATCAGGAAATATCGTACCATATTGAAATCCTGAAGATAGATTGCCCATAATGGTTCCTATGTTTGCATGGTCATAAGTCTCATGACGGGTATCAAAGATTTCAACAATGCAGGGAGTATTTAATCCATGTCGGAAAAGAGGAGCAAGGCCAATTCTAATACCACCAAAATGAAGATAGTAATATTTCTAGTCTTTAACATATTGGTGAAATTTCTTGATCTCATCATCAGAAAATAGTGTATTCATAAGAGACTTACATTGGCACAAAGTCCCTAACTTGTCCCATAGAGCCTTCGTCGTAGCTTCCCCTGATACATTCAACAATACTAAATCTGAGACACACAATCGTATTGTGCTCTTTGCCTTTCGATCCAGCTTCTTCCATTCTTCATCGGTCACTCTCGTTGGTTTAGTACCTGGATCTACCGCGATCCACTGATATTTATCCACCAACAAATCCTCCATCTTGAGTTTCCACAACTCAAAACTCTGACCATTGAACTTCTCAATCTCTATCCTTTCGCTGCTCACCATCTTCTTTCACCACCAGAATCGATCTTGCAGATCTCCCACTGAACAGGTTCTACCACTGGCCCGAGCAAAACCCCTGAGCAACAAAGGCGTCCCCTTGAAGCCAAAATAGCTCTAATACCAAATGTACGTTTTAACCCCGTACAAAAATTACCTGGATACGAATTCTAAATCACAGAAAAATAAACAATGCTAGAGCATAACACATAAAAACACATATCCACAGAGATTTTCCCCTGGATCCCAAAACTGGGACTACCAGCTTGATTTTTCATTATATTCCTTTCAATGATACAATACATATTTATACATGACGAAGCATCCAATACCATGGACCGAAAACCATCACGTCCAATACCATGGACCAAAAAACCATCGCATCCAATACCATGGACTGAAAATCATCGCGTCCAAAAAACATGTGCGGAAATCATGCACAAAACCATAGGTGGGTCCGCCCAACCTAACATAGGGTCCAAAACCAAAATTTTCGGGGGACCCAATAAAGTGGGGTTACGGGTACCCCTCAAACCCCCTGTTAACTATGTGGAAAGAATATAACACAACCCAACAATCTCCCAATTGTTGTTGTCTTTCCAAAGGGGGCCACACGAGAGCTTAGTCATTTTTCCATCCCTGAAATGCCCATTGTTTCTCTACACCAAGAGAACTTCTCAGAGCTCACAGATTTTGTCAATGCATCTGCAGTATTCTTCAAAGTGTCCACCTTTACCAGCAACACCTTTTTGTCTTCTATCATATCCCTCACAAAGTGATACTGAACATCAATGTGCTTTGCCTTTGAATGATAAGCAGGGTTCTTTGCCAAGAAAATTGCACTTTGGCTTCATAGCCTATCCTTATAGCTCCCTGTACTAACCCCATACTTGAACACAATCTCTGCAACCAAACTGCTTCCTTGCTTGCATGAGTGGCTGCCATGTATTCTGCCTCTATAGTTGATAGTGCCACTACACATTGTTTCTTACTCATCCAACTGACTGCAACTCCAAATAGGTTAAACACATACCCACTTGGGGTTCTTCTCTGATCTAGATCTCCAGCCAAGTCTGCATCAACAAAGCCATGAATACCCTCTGTCCAATCCTGGTCTTCCTTGGTAGCACAAACCATAATCACTAGTGCCACGCAAATACCTGAAAACCCACTTCACTATTGTCCAGTGCTTCTTCACTGGTTTTGACATAAACCTGCTCAATACTCCCACTGCATGTGCAATGTCCGGTCTAGTACATACCATTGCATACATCAAGCTATTGACTGCACTTGCATATGGAACATGAGACATGTCCTCTTCCTCTTCTTGTGTCTTGGGACACTGTTCAGCAGATAACCTCATGCCTACATGAATAGGAACCTTCACCGGTTTACTATCCTGCATATTAAACCTCTACAGTATTGTCTTAACATACTTCCTCTGGTTTAAATAGAGCTTCCTCTTTTCCTGATCTCTTTTAATTCCCATGCCCAAAATATAGTTTGCAGCACCGAGATCTTTCATGTAGAATTTGGAAGACAATTGGGTCTTCAAATCCTCGATAATTTCTTTGTCATTTCCAACAAGCAACATATCATCCACATACAAGACCAGATAAATAACACGGTCACCAATTAATTTAAAATACACACAATGATCTGCTTTTCTTCTGGTGAAGCCAAGTCTGCGTATAAATGTATCAAATTTCTGATACCACATCCTTGGTGATTGTTTTAACCCATACAGAGACTTCTTTAACTTGCATACCAGTTCTCTCTTACCCTTCACCGCAAAGCCTTTGGGTTTCTTTATGTAGATTTCCTCTTCCAAATCCCCATGAAAAAATGTTGTCTTCACATCCATCTATTCTACCTCAAAATCAAAAGCAGTAGCAACAGATAAAAGTAATCTAATAGAAGTTACCTTGGAAACAGGAGAAAACAAATCACCAAAATCAATTCCCGACACCTGGGAATAACCTTTTGCTACCAACCGAGCTTTGTATTTCTCCACCTCTGCATTTGTATTCTTCTTGAACACTCATTTGCTGCCAATGGGTTTCCTTCCAGCCGGCAACTCCACCAGATCCCAAGCTTCATTTTTGTGCAAAGATGCCATTTCATCAACCATGGCCTCTTTCTAGAGTTTTCCATCCTCTGAATCCACTGCTTCCTTCACAGTTCTGGGATCATCATCAGTAACATAAAAACAAAATTTGAACAGAAAGTAGATGGACTATACCTTTCTCGCTACCTTCTTTCTCGAACTGATCTTCTCGCAGCCAGAGTTTGTGGCTCTTCATCTTCTAATTCCTCCTCTACTATAGAGTCTGATTATTCCTCCTTTAGTTCAAACTCTATCTTGATAGGCTCCTTTGGTTAAAATTCATGTTTAATAACATCTTTCACCTCTCTGAACACCACATCTCGAGTGTACACAACCTTCCTTGTTACTGGGTTCCAAAGCTTATAACCCTTTAAACCATCCTTATACCCAATAAAGATGCACTTTTCAAATTTACTATCCAACTTGGTTCGTTTCTCCTTTGGCACATGTACATATGCATCACATCCAAATACCGTCAGATGTGAAAGAGAGGGTTTCTTATCAGTCCATATTTCTTGTGGAGTCTTATCCTCCGACGTTGATGAAGGTGACCTGTTGACCAGGTAACATGCAGTATCCACCGCCTCTGCCCAGAATTCCTGTCCTAACCCAGCACCATTGAGCATGCTTCTTGCTCTTTCCATCAACGTCTTGTTCATTCTTTCTACGACTCCATTTTGCTGAGGTGTATATGGAGTAGCCTTCTGACGTGCTATACCACACTTACACAATTCTTCAAATTCCTTGCTGCAGAATTCTCCACCATTATTTTTCCTCAACACCTTTATCTTCTTCTCTGTCTGATTTTCCACCAGGGCCTTCAATTCTTTAAACCTGTCAAAGACTTCAGATTTCTTCTTAGAT
>APFE031040857.1:216340-226553 GCA_000404065.3 Pinus taeda
TCTAACCCTTCCACCCTGCAACTTCAACTTTACCTTTCCACGACCAACGATTCTAGCCTTCTTATCATCTCCTAAGAAGACATCACCACCATCGTATTTCTCATACTCGTAGAACCAATCTCTATGGGGAGTGAAGTGAAAGGATGCACCTGAGTCAATTAACCATGCCTCATGATCTACATGTGTACTTGAAGAAGCCAAGTACACATCCCCACCTTCATCTGAGGTGGTTTTCGCCTCTGCAGAAGGAGCATCATCAGATCCCTTTCCTTTATCAGGAGCTTTAGATTTTACACTCCCTTCTGAAGTGCCCTTCCTTTCCGCATTTCTAGCACACCACCTTTGTAGGTTTTCCTGGAGATTTGGATCTCCCTCTAGATTTAGATCTCCCACTCGATGACTTATTTTTCTTTCTGTTATGGGACCATCCTCGTACAGACAAGGCATCACCATTCTGGTTGTCCATATTTTTCTGTCTCATCTCCTCCGTCAACAAGGCTGAGACTATTTCATCAAACTACAAAGTAGTTACATTGCTACCTATTGCAATAACTAGACTATCCCACGAATCTGGTAGAGAACAAAACAGACTGATGCACTTATCTTCATCTGAAATTTGAATATCAACAGATGATAACTGACTTACCATAGTGTTAAACGCATTCAGATTCTCGGTCACCGAATCTCCATCCTTCATCCTCAGGTTATATAGCTTTTTCCAGAGGAATAGTTTATTCACCAGAGACTTAGATTGGTACAAAGTCCCTAACTTGTCCCATAGAGCCTTCGCCATACCTTCCCCTGATACATCAGCAATACTGAATCTGAGACACACAATCCCATTGTGCTCTTTCCCTTCCGATCCAGCTTCTTCCATTCTTCATCGGTAACTCTCATTGGTTTAGTACCCGGATCTACCGCGATCCACTGATCTTTATCCACCAACAGATCCTCCATATTGAGTTTCCACAACTCAAAACTCTAACCATTGAACTTCTCAATCTCTATCTTTCGACTGCTCGCCATCTTCTTTCACCACCAGAATTGATCTCGCAGATCTCCCACTGAACAGGGTCTACCACAGGCCCGAGCGAAACCCCTCAACAACAAAGGCATCCCCTTGAAGCCAAATAGCTCTAATACCAAATGTACATTTACCCCCGTCCAGTAATTACCTGCATATGAATTTCTAAATCAAAAAAAATAAACAATGCGAGAGCATAACACATAAAAACACAATATGCACAGAGATTTCCCCTGGATCCCAAAACCTGGGACTACCAGCTTGATTTTTCATTATATTCCTTTCAATGTTACAATACATATTTATACATGCCGAGGCATCCAATACCATGGACCGAAAACCATAACGTCCAATACCATGGACCAAAAAACCATCGCATCCAATACCATGGACTGAAAATCATCGCGTCCAAAAACATGTGTGAAAATCATGCACAAAACCATACGTGGGTCCGCCCATAAAGTGGGGTTATGGGTACCCCTCAAACCCCCTGTTAACTATGTGGAAAGAATATAACACAACCCAACAAATGGTTCCTATGCTTGCATGGTCATAAGTCTCGTGACGGGTATCAAAGATTTCAACAATGCAGGGAGTATTTAATCCATGTCGGAAAAGAGGAGCAAGACCAATTCTAATACCACCAAAATGAAGATAGTAATATTTCTAGTCTTTGACATATTGGTGAAATTTCTTGATCTCATCATCAGAAAATAGATTTAAAGTGACTATTTGGATAGCTGGACCAAATTTTTTTATAGTGACTTCAACTTCTTTCAGAAAAGATTTTCTTTAAAAAACATAAGACAGAGGAACTTTGTAGACATCGATAGCATGAAGAGCTGGAGGATTCCAATGTTCAGGATTTTCAATGGCTTCATGAGTTTCATTAGATTCTAAGTCAGATTCAATAGCTCTAGAAGAAGCTTCAGTTATGATTTTACGATCAACAAAATAGAAAGAGCGTAGGAGGTTTTCCATGTTTACAAACTATACCAGAGGTTGACTAAAGCAGCGTTTATCTACTCAACAATTGTAGAACAAGAGCTTTTCAAAGGTTTCCTTGCTAACTCGAGATCCATTTTTAGACCTTTAGAAACTACAAACCCTAAATAGATTAACTCTTCTTTCATAAAACTACATTTCTTCATATTTATTAGTAGTTTCTCTTTCTGCAATGTTCTTAGAACCAACTTAAGATGCTCCAGATGTTCCTATTTTCTTCGACTAAAAGCTATAATATCATCAAGGTAAACAATGACAACATTTCATGAATATTCCTTCAAGAGTTTATTCATAAATCTCATGAATGTGCTGGGTGCATTAGTGAGTCCAAAAGGCATCACTAACCACTCATACAATCCACTATTTATTTTAAATACAGTCTTCCATTCATCTCCTTCTCTAATCCTTATTTGATGATATTCACTCTTCAAAATCTATTTTAGTAAAATACTTTGACCCACTTAAACAATCCATCAAATCATCTATGCATGGTAAATTAAATCTATACCTGATAGTAATCTTGTTTATGGCTCGAGAATCAGTACACATGTGCCATTCACCATCTTTCTTTGGATTGAGCACTGTTGGTAGAACACATGGACTAAGGCTCTCTCTGATTACTCCCTTATCCATTAGTTCCTGGATATGGCTCCATACTTCTGCATTTTATTAAGGAGTTAACATATATGCTACTTTATTTGGCAAACTTGCTCCAGGTATTAGATCAATGTGATGACTAATGCTCCTGATTGGTGGTAATGCATTTGGAAACTCATCCACAATAATATCACCAAAATCATTCAACAAAGTTTTGATTTATTTAGATAAATCATCTAAGTTCGTAGCAGTCAAAATTACCTTAGGTGTTCCTATTATAACAAAATGTATCTTTTCATCCTTCTTGACTTCTTGCAACAATTCTTTCCCACTTATCAGCATAGCATTGTTTCCATGTGCTTCTTTACTTGCTTCATCCTTCAATGATATTAGTGTGTGCTTCTTTCCATATTTCTCTAGAGTGTAAGTGTTTCTTCTCTAATCACACATAGCTTTTTGATCAAACTACCAAAGCCTTATGAGCAATATATGACATACATGCATCAGCATCACATCACATAATATCACATCCTTATAAGTACCAATCTCTATGTATACCTTGCATTATTATGTCATAATAAGATGATGTCCTTTTTGCATTCATGATACTTTGTAAGGAGTAGGGTGTACCATTTTCACTACTAACTTGTCCACCATTTCTATAGCAACAAGGTCATCATTGCTTCCACTGTCAATTATCACTTTACAACATTTTCCTTTGGACTTGCATGTAGTCGTGAATAGATTCTTTCTCTGAGCTGGCTCTCCTGTCTCTTTTCCTGATTTAAGCAGTAGCCTATTCAATAACAAGGACTCTCCTACTTCAAGTGGTTCTTCCTTACTTACAATTTGAGGATTTTCTTACTTTCCCTCAGCTACATTCACATTATATTGATTTTCTCCTTTATTATAAGGATAGTCCCATGATCCCCATTCCCCGCATGTGTAACACCGAATTTCTCTTCCTCGACCTCTTCCTCTGGGTGCAAATATCCCTCTACCAAAGTCTCCTCTCTGTGGAAATCTACTACTTGAACCTCCTACATCACCTCGAGAGTGTTGGAATCTTGATATGGTAGTTCCTCTACTTGTTGCTCAACTTTTTCCTCTATTCCTTTGATTTTTCTTCCTCAACATCTTCTCCTATGCCTTCAAAGTTGCTTGATAGGCATATTCAATTGTTTTTAGACTCAACAAACTTATTTCATCTTATAAGTCATATCTCAAGCCATTGATATATCTAGCTACCTTTTCTACATCATCCTTATATGTCCTGCTCTAATGCCCAGCTCTTAAAACTCTTTCGTGTATTCTTTGATAATCATTCCCTTTTTCCTCAAATTTTGGAACTGTATGAAAATATTTAACTCATAATCTTTTGGCATGAATTTACCTTTCAATTTACTCAACATTTTATCCCACTGCTTGATCTTGGGCTTCCCATTTCTCTCCCTGGATGTTTGTAGTTAATCACACGAGATAGTTGCATGGCTCTGCAATTTGGTAACTCCAAATTTCACCTTCTTTTTATCATCAACATCCTTATAGTTGAAATAATTGTCTAATGAACTTATCTAGTCCATCAACTCTTCTACATTGAGGTTCCTATCATACAAAGGTATTTCCATATTTGGTCTTCCACTTGCTTTCGCTAATATTTTAAGAACTTTGACAGCTTTTCTTTCATCCCCTTCTTCTTGCTCAGAATATTCCTCTGCAGCACTTACATCTCCTTCATTAGGTGCTCTCCTTTGAGCAGTTTCCATTGTCTCCATCCTTGTACATAGGTGTTGAATCTCTTCTAGCAAAACTGCATTGGTTATAGGTCTTCCCCGACCTATGTCAGCTCATCTTCTGGGTGGCATGTTTGTTATAATAGAACTTAATCTTTGGGCTCTGATACCAGATGATGTGGAATTCTGAATCCAAAATAGTTTTTGGATGTAAAACTAATGAATTGCACATTAATCAGATTATTCACGTGGATTCCTCAATCAATGTCCCACTTATCTGACCAATCTCTGCAAGTCCCACTTTGAGTCTTATACTCCCTGAGCACTTCAATCTTCACCATTCATCTCATTTACCCAAATCCAACAATTGTCACGCAATATCGCACGATAACTAACGCAATAGATATCACGTCGAGAGCATGCGAGATAAGTGGTTTCTCCATGATACGTGTCGCCACTTAGGTTAATTGTGCAATTTAGAAAAATAGCATTTACCATTTTCTTTCCATGCGAGATATCATCTATTGTTTTGCAATGCTGCCCACATTCCTTGATAATGAAAAAGGGTTAGCGCTTAGTCTACAGACTTGAAATAAAACCCTTAATGCTATTTAATTGATATTAAATAAAATAGATAAATGGAAGAATAACACCCAGTGAGGGTCTAGAACACAGATACGCACATTACAAACGAAATTATGCCCAAGGAACAACATGTGCACACCACACTTATATCAATTATTCAAGCAAATAGGAATTACAGATCCTTGACCCTCTGGGCTCGATTACATCAATTTGTGTGACCTCTATTTCTTTCACTCTCAAACCCTATCTCTTTTTTTTCTCTTGCTCCCCGTCTCCATTTTTTTCTATCATTGCATTTTTTCTTGTTTAATGGACCAAATCCTATTCTAACTACATTGACAATTGAATCTCTATTTTTATTAGTTCAAGAATTAAATTCCTATTCTCAAGCTTTGATGCACATCTAACCTAACAACTTATTGCTTATTTTAAAAATAATATAATGTTCTAATTATTACAATAATTTAAGGAAAAATAAATTCGAGAGATCCAACCCTCTGTACTAAAATTTGACTTGGCCACTTAGGTCACTGAAATTCATTTCATGTTAGCCACAACATGTAAACATACAATCACATTGCTGGCTAAGTGTGGATGCTCCTGCATCCTAATGGGTACAATGTGAGTTGGTGAAATGATTTTTTCTTCTCGTTTAATGGTAATACAACTAGCAAGAGGACATTACACTTTCGTGCAAGGGAAGATTCAATTGTTGATGAAATGGGTTTTCCAACATAAGGTCAAAATGGATCATGATAACCTGAAATAATTTTTAGAACAAAGATATCCTCTAAAGAGCAACAATAGTGGGCTTCTATGGGGAACAATAGTAAAAATATGGGCACTACATGGGTACATCAATATAATAAGTGGGTTGCACTAATAACAATAAGGGGTTACACTAGTAGTATATCGGCCTAACATGCCCCTCTCCTTCAAAAAGCATTGTCCTTCTATCTCTAGAGTTTGAGGAGTGGTAATTTCTTCCAATCCTTTACAAGATATGGTCAGATTCATTTCTTGATGCTCGATGTGATCTTTCACTTCTTGAACATTTTTCTTCTTGATATGTCCTCCTATCTTGATAGTTTGAGGAGTGGTAATTTTGACCAATGAATTACAAGATATGGTTGGATTCATTTCTTCTTTCTCGATGTGATCTTTCACTTCTTGCACCTTTTTCTTCTTGATATGTCCTTCTATCTTGAGAGTTTGAGGAGTGGTAATTCTTTCCAATGCTTTACAAGATATGGTCTGATTCATTTCTTCTTTCTCTGGGGTGGGGTCCTAGCGTATATCCTCTTATTTTGATGTTTCTTGATCCTTTTCTTCCTCCTCTTCATATTCTATGTAAAATAATTTCTTCTTAGCACACTTATGACCTTTAGTGCATTCGCTATCACAATTGTAACAAAGCACTTTTTCTCTTTTTCTTCCAATTGTTGTGGTGTAACCCTTGTAGGTTGTGGAAGGCTAGGAGAAACAACACTTCCATATTTATAGTTGTGAGGGGTACGATTCTTGGTTTCCATAATTTTTCTTTCCACTATGTCACAAAGCCCTTTTACTCTTTCCAATTGTTGTGGTGTTACCCTAAAGAAGGTGTTGCTCTTTGTATCATCATAATGTGCTATCATTTCCTCCGTGAAAATTGACCACGTAACAAGTTGTTTACAAGAAAAAAGCCCTTCATACCATAAAAATTGATTTGGTTCTAAATATGAAGATGCAATACATACCTTTTGTAATAGTGGTACACCATGTAGATCAAAATATTGCTCCATGTGAAGTATCCAATTTACGGGATCCTTGCCGTCAAACTTCCTCATCTTGTTTTTTATTTTTTTATTTTAGGAGCTCGAACTTGAAACGGCCGTAACTCTGTAATTTCGAACCTTTAAGTTCTAAAATGGTGATCTATAGTAGCCCTCTGTGTCCTCTTTCCAATGGCACCAGTCTGATGCAAATTGGATTCTCTAAGAAAGCATTATGCACAATCTCCCAAGATGACCTGATTATATACCTTTCCAAAATAGCAAACTTGTATGAAGTGTCACTTGTCACTGTTTCAACCTTTCGAACTGAAAAATATATACAAGAAACTACAGTCTGTCCTCTTTCTATACCTTCTTACAAAATTTCAATTCGATTCTCAGAGAGAAAGCTATGATGATTTTCCCCAGGTCACCTGTTTGGAATTTAATTCAGGAGTCTGCAAAAAGACCAACTTCCTCAGATATATCTCCACAAATATAGCGTGAAAAGCTCTAAAATTCGGATCTGCAATTCAGCGCAATGTTTGCTAAAATGGGTTTTTTTTTAGCTTCTAAAATATCGTAGAAAACAGTTGTAGCAAAAATGCCACGATGACCTGTTTTAAGCAGCAAAACCCTAGAATCCAAAGCTCTGATACTAAATGTTATGAAACTAGCTCAGGAAAGGATAGAAACGATAGATCAACGCCTTAGAATTTAGCCTCTTTGAGGGGGAAACCTCCTTTATGTTACATAAATGAACAATTCTTCGATGATACAAATGAAAAGACCTCCTTTCTATATATAGGAGTCAAAGGGGTCATAACATAATGGGCGCCGACATAAAAATAATAATGTAAGGGCACAATAATAACAATAGTGGGCTTCTATGGGGCACAAGAGTAACAATATGGGCACTACATCGGTACATCAATATAATAAGTGGGTTGTACTAATAAAAATAAGGGGTTACACTAGTAGTATAGGGGCCTAACAAAGGTGGTTCAAGAAACAAAGTTTGTTGAATGTGGATTTGAATTTGTTCCTAAAAGAAGACTGCCAAAATCAAGACCATGATTCAAGGGTCCTCCAAAGAAAATGAAAAGTTCAATGGGCTACTACACTTAGAACTATAAACTAAAACTGTAATGGGCTGCTTCACTTAATACTGTCCAACTTTTATTCAGTACTGAAGGTAGGTATTCCAAAGATTGTCTATATCACATGAGGTTTCTTGCTCACTTAACAGGTTTTAGGAAAATGAGTTTGTCATACTTCCTACATCAAAATTTGTTGAAAATGTGCACTAAGGCAACGAAGAAAACTGAATTACAAGGTTGTGATATTTCCTATGACAATATCATTAAGATTTTATATACCCATTATTTGAATGAGAAAGTGGAAAACTTATGGAAAATGAGACAAACGAACCAAATCCCACCTATACCTAGAAGATAAAAAAATGCCAAAATAAAGTTTATCCTCAAGTTGTAGCTTATGAGACCAAAGGAGAATGTAGCCAACCCCAGGTTGAAAGACATGAGGAGGTCCCTATGAAAATTCCATTGGTTGAGGTTGAGGTTTATGAAGAAAGGAATAGAATCCAAAGAATCCAACAAAGAAATTTAGTAGAGGAGGAGGAAATAAAATAAGAAATCTCAAAGAGTGAAAAGGGTAAACAAAAAACTAAAACAAAAAACAAGCTCAAAAAGTTAGGTTTTTGGGAAAAAGGCCTCACACTCGACCTACTAACAATATGAGGCTAAACTTCAAAGCTAGAATGAATCCTAAGTATAAAAAAGCAACCATCCTACTTGATGAAGAAAAAAAACAGAGCAAGCTTCAAAATGTAAGAAAAGAGAGAGAAAAACATAGTATGGTGAGAAGAACAACGTAAAAACCCTAAAAGATAATAAAAGCTCCTCAAAAAGTTTAACCAAGAGGGTAACAAAGAGTTAATATAAGTTGGACATCCTTTCTGAAGTTGCATAGTACATAGGGAAGTGATCAGCTCACTTCATAGGCTGAGTGTAGTATAAACCTTAATTTTTGTTACAGTAATGCCTAATAGATATTTAACATTTTGGTTTACGAGGGTTAAATCATCAAGCAATGATTATTTTGAGTATAATGTGGTAAGATATCATATATTTTTGTGGCATAATGAGTATGAATCAACATGAGGAAAGCAAGAAACAAGAGGGAAGACAATTACACACTTTTTGCACCATTTCCAATTTCATGCATAAGTTGGCTACAAGAAAGGAATACAAGTTTAGTTTCAAATATTAAGTGTGTAAAGAAAGAGACCATTATGTATCCTATCTAATAGTATATAACTCGTTATTCTTCCAGGATACTATCAACATAAGCATATAGTAGCCTCGTACTCTATTTTGACCAGAGATTATGTACCGGATTAGTGATCTAAATAGCTAAGAGGATGGGATTATGTGATTTTTGTCAATTAATCTCTCAAATATTATGTAAATATTTTGTAATTATTTCTACCATTCTTCAAGGAGTTGAACACTATTGTATTTGCAATATATTTCATCAAGAATATGACAAAAGGGTTCGATTTTTTAAACATTATAGTCATTGTCTTTATGATTTGAATGCTTCAATTATTTCACTTTCCGAGATCACAAGATTCTAGTCGGTGATATAGAAGTTCGTAAGATAATGGATTTTAGTATCTATCTTTGTTTTTTTCAATTTCTCCTTCAATAATCTCATAACTAAATTCCCTCTTAATCTTTGGACAAGATAAATTAATTCAGAATTCATTATGTTCTTGATGGTTTGATTTAAGTATTTAGAGGTTCCCATCGTGATCTTCTGAAGCCACCTTAGAATTCATTTTGAATGCCCTATAGTGGTGAACTATTTTTCTTCTTCTTCATCTATCTACATCAAATGGAAAAGGTCTATTATCTCACATCCACCTTGACTTTATTAATGCTCATTAGACAACCAGTTATCTTAGTAAAGCTATCTAAACCTAGCTATTTGATTCCATCATAAAATGAGCTATTGATTTCAACACCAAGCATATCCTACATCAACACAACCTATCTAAAGATATAGCCAATTTAGAGTGAAAAGGTTGCCTTTGACATTTCTCTCTTATAGCAAAGAGAAACTTTCTAAGTGCTAACATGGGTGTAAAATGGAATTCCTAAGGAGTGTATTAAAAGTCACACTTTAGCTATTCAAAATTTTTTTGGTATATTTTTTGGTGACATTGATAATATTTGTTCTCTGAAATGCATTTTTTAATCAGAAATAGATTCAATAACTTGGAAAAACCTCATGGATTTTAGATTTTGTAGATTACACAACTCAAAATTACTATTCTTATAAATATCTAGAAAATTGAATAGAAAATACGCAAAGAAAAGCGAAAAAAAGGTGTAATGTGATTATTCAATGTTATTGTTTTCTTGACTAAAAGTATCAATGTAATTTTTAGCGGAATTGCTAATTTTTCTTATTTTAAAGAATATACCATG